>JARKHS020006991.1:45000-222123 GCA_030143305.2 Amblyomma americanum | reverse complement strand
TTCGTCGCTGCCGGTTTCATTTGCGCAGCGGTGCCTCTTTGGCCACGCATCTGCAGCGGCGCCCATCTTTGTGTTTGCGCATTTTGTTTGTATGTTTTGTTTGCACGTTTTGCTTTCGTACCCCTGTGGTTGCCGCGCTGCCCATGTCCCCCGCACCGTCTTCCTCTCCCTTTCTCTCGTTTCGCCATCTCCTTTTTTACCCCGTCCTTCCTTACTATACTAGTTCCCCCCCCCTTTTTTTCTTTTCTTTCTACTTTTTGATTCCTCCCAAATCTTGTCCCTGTCTGCTCCCCGCAACCCCAATTTTATTTTTTGTTCGATTTTTTCAACTTTCGTTGCTATTTGCTTGTTACACTCCTTTCTCCCTCCTCTGCAGCTCACAAACTTAAAACGTCCATCTGACGCGAGACCACTACAGTCCTTAATAAGACCGCGGCGCGGTCGAAACGTTGATAAATAAATGTGTCTCTGTAGAAGTGCCCACTTCTCTTAAACCTTATATATATATATATATATATATATATATATATATATATATATATATATATATATATATATATATATATATATATATATATATATATATATATATATATATAGAGAGAGAGAGAGAGAGAGAGAGATATTCCCCTTGGTTTCGGTGACTGATATATATATATATATATATATATATATATATATATATATATATATATATATATATATAGCAGATTAGCAGACAAGGTAAGGGGAATGAGGGGCTCGTTTTGACAAACTTATGAAGGGAGCCAACAGTCACCGAAACCAAGGTGCATAGGGGAATGTTTAATCTTTTTTCAATGTGTAGTGCTGATCAGTGGGATAACGATCCTAAGATTAATCTATCGCCTTAAGAAAAACTACTTATAAAGCAGCAGAAAAAACAACCATGCCGCCATATATATATATATATATATATATATATATATATATATATATATATATATATATATATATATATATATATATATATATATATAAGACCACAACTGGTACGAACATCTTCATTTATTCACCAACGGTTTCAGACGGTGGACCGCCCTTCATCAGGGTGTTAAGTCGAATCTTAACAACCTGATCAAGGACGGTCCACCGTCTGAAACCGTTGGTGAATAAACGAAGATAATCGTACCAGTTGTGACCTTTTCACTATATATATATATATATATATATATATATATATATATATATATATATATATATATATATATATATATATATGGGTTTCTTTGTGTATTCTATATTAAATAATAGAAGTATGGGTTAAAGCTCCAGGCGAGTTCTTTCTCTGGAGGCGAGTGGCCTAATTACGGAACGCGAGAGACATCATCTAACCCTATAGATAGAGTAGAACAGAAATAACCTAAAAATGAAATGAATAACCTTGATGAAAATAAAATCTTAAGTATATTATCGAGAGGACCGAGCATGCTCTGAGAAATCCGAAAAGCTGTCAAGAGTAAGGTATACATGGAAAATTGAGACCAACGCCCAAAGAGACAAGGAAGGCAATATCAATACCGTGTGAATCAGATAGTTAATAAAAAACAAGAGATGTAAACAGATCTACAAAGCAGCTGAAATAATCAGGATGCAATGAAGGCAATGGGTTGGTACTATTTATATTCAAGAGGTAAAGTTATAAGCGGTTAACGATGTGCATAATGTGCATCACGTTCTTAATCTAGCCTCAGAACACGAATAGGCTCGAGCAGGTGGCTCGCGTGTGTAGAAATGGCCAGACTGCATATTTCTTTCCTTTTTGTTACACCCTCAGTAAATTCAAAGATGGTTCTTTGCCGTTTCTTCGGAGGGGCACAAGACCTCTCCAAACGTGAATTCGACGGTGTTGAAGAAGCAGACGATGATCGATGCCGGATGATGAAGACAAAGAGAAAATATATTTACAGGATGTACAAGGGTAAACTCCGTTACAAGTTGAGTCACACAGACAGAAAAACTGTAACTTAAAAGAAAAGATCTCACACAGAGAAACTAGACAAGACCGTACTCATCGACCCGAGGTCTGAGTCTTGGTCTGTACAATTACGTGCCACTGCACGGAGCGTCTAGCTCAACTAGACAAGACTAGACAAGACTGCCCTCCAATGATTTTACATGCAATTTTAATGCTTTTGCAAACAAAGAACTTAGGGCGGTCATATTCGAGGCCCGCCCTAAGCTTCGATAACCAATGGAGGTAGCCACGGCCCCTGAAGGTTGGGCCCAACTTCGAGCCCAGGGCTTGGCTAAAAAGAAAATGAAACACAGAAAAAACATTCTGAAAACTCTTTCTCCGGGGAGGGGGGGGGGGGGGTTCTCGCCCTTATTGCTTGATGCCTTCCCCTTCCCTGCTGCACCCGCTGGTCGCTCACGAAGGATGAAAAGCTGTTTTTCAGCTAATTGGCGGGACCACTGATCCACTGGCTCGCCACATGAATGACAGACGGCGGAGAACCGTGACGCTTCGATGCCATCGAGAATGCCAAAAAAAAAGAAAAAAAGAGAGGGGGCCCATCGCGGAATGCGAGTTGGTTCGCATTCTGCCGCTGTGGGAATGCTGCCTACGGCCAAACGGGACCACGTGCTCATTGTCCGCGCCTCGCATGCTTTCTTGGCGCGCTCAACAAAGCCAGGTGTCTTCGGCCGTCACAGCTGTCAAGCAGCCAGTGCCTCCTGCGTCGTTGCCACTGCTTGCAGGGGTATGAGGGGAGGGGAGGGGAAGGCACGTGGGTAGGTAAGGGGAGGGAGCGTAGACCGGAGGAACGCAGTGACCGCAAGCTAAGAGAATAAAAAAGATTGTGCGCATTGATGAAGCGCGGCCTTACACGTCCCCCCTAAAATGCTAAATTAGCTTGGAGTCCGCTCATTTATGCAAAAGCAAATAAAGGCCGCAATAACCTAAGCCTGCACGGTTAGCTTTTCATGCGGCAACCTGACACAGAGGCACGCAAATCCGCTGGTGCAGGGGTTATAGCCACATACACTAGCATGAAAAAAAAAGGAATACACCACACTGGAACATGACGGCATACAAATCCGGACATGGCGAAAAAATGTCACATCAGAATAACTGACACGCAACACACAAACATAAAAAACAATTTGGTAGCGGCGTACAAGTCCGTTAGCAATCGCACAGCACAGTTACACGCAAGCACCCGCGAACTTGAAGCACACCAAAGTCTACTGTCGTACAAGTGTCTGTACACCAACTTTTGGCGGCGCTGAACAGTTCCGTGCACGTCCTCCGTTGGGTGAGCGGGAACGTTCACGCCAGCCGAGGCTGGCCTGGCTATGCCTCGCGATCTGTCCCAAATACGGATCGCAAGGCTTCCGGTTCTGCGGTTAGGCGTGCGCAGCTCACGCGGCAGCTCGTGAGTCGATGCTGCCTGGTAAAGCTGTTTATCAAAGTACCCGACAGGGGATACGTTCTGGCTTTCCCGTGCAAAGCGGCGGCCCACCGACTTTGCGCACTCACCGCGCTTTTCGCGCTGCAGCACAATTGTGTGCTCTGGTGCATGTGGTATCCCGCTGCCGCATTCTTGCCTGATCTGGTTCTGCTCTGATGGAGACGCAATTGACAAGATTAGTTCGCCCTCAAACCTTCCCCCTAGCGGCAGCGGGTTGCTAAAGCTGCCCCTTGCGGGCCTGCTATCGTGACTGATCAGGGAACCCGCCGTGAATAACTCCCCTTTACTGGGCTCTAGCCCTGCTAGGCCGTCATCCTGCACCGGGTTGTTCGAGTAGAGGCCAATTAAAAGAGCATCGCCTGCGCCTTCTCTATTACTCCCTTTCTCCCACAGCTGCTCTCATGGGGCTCTCGCGCGGATCTCAAATAATGACGCTCCACACGTTCCCTCTGTCTTGTCAGCTCGCTGTGCAGAAACATAACCGCCGACAGCGGAGTCTGGGTCGCTGCCGCCAACCAGCGACGGCTGCCCTTCATTACCAGGTTCTGATAGACACGCCGGATATAAGAGGCTCTCTTCCCGAGTGCCTGTTTTCGCTCCTGGCTTCTGATCTTCCGCTCTCACCGCGGTTAGATCTGCGTCGACTGTCTTTGTAAAAGACGGCGGCAACTGGTGCCTCGGCATTGCTGGAAATAGTTCTAAAATCTCTTTCGGTTCCTCATGGTTTGCCATTTGCGCCACTGCGCTGATTGCGCAGTTCAGCTCTTCCTCTAGTGACGCTGGCTGCTCGAGCTGAGTCTGAGGAACTACGTTGTCAGTCTTCGTCGATCGCTGCAAAGAGCTGGCCGTACTCCGCTCGTCCTGACTGCGTGCATTGGTCGAATGCCGGGAGGGGTCGCTCTCTACCGCACTAGTGGGATATGCCCTGGGGCCTAGGTCTGGCCGGCGCTGCTCCTTAGTTACGGATGCAAACGTCGGACTGCCCGCCGCCTCCATGCAGTGTCTCGAGTGCTGTCACGGCCTCTATCTTTGCTGCACCCCTTGCCACTAAGCTCTCCGAATGCGCCTGCGGCCTTGCGCCTCGAGCCGCTGCTCTTCTCTGGGATGAGCTGCTAATGTTCTGTCGACGCTATTTCTGAGCCTCCGTCTGGGAGCGAGACAAGTTGCCGCCTGCGGTAGAGCGCACGGCAACGGGCCTAGGTCTGACCTGCGCTGCGCCTCTGAGTCGGACGCAGCGTAAGCCTGCCTGCCGCCCTCCAGCTGCCGCCTGATTTCCTTCATTATTGTCTCTTCCTCCTGCAAGATTTCAAGTTTCTTTCGCTCGAATTCGAATTCGAGCCGCTGCATTTCAATTTGTTTTAATTCGAGCCGCCGCATTTCAATTTCGAATGTATCTGTTACAGCATACTGAAAACTTGATCTCGCTGCCGCATGCATCTCGATATATTAAACGCCTACACCCTCAAATCCCCAACACAAGCCAAGCCAACCTCGACCAGACGCGAGAAATCCCACTCACCCGGCGCCAGCGTCGCTGCAGGTTGTATGTAGCCCAGAGCCCGGATGTCATGCCTTGGCTGGTCGTCCTCGAAGGTGGCTCGCACAGCCGTCTCTTGGTTGTTGCTGCCGCCCGAGGTCTTCTTGCTTGCTTTTGGAAGGGTGTCGAATCCTTTGTGACTGCGCCAGTAAATTCAAAGATGGTTCTTTGCCGTTTTTTCGGAGGGGCACAAGGCCTCTCCAAACGTGAATTCGACGGTGTTGAAGAAGCAGACGATGATCGATGCCAGATGATGAAGACAAAGAGAAAATATATTTACAGGATGTACAAGGGTAAACTCCGTTACAAGTTGAGTCACACAGACAGAAAAACTGTAACTTAGAAAAGATCTCACACAGAGAAACTAGACAAGACCTTACTCATCGACCCGAGGTCAGAGTCTTGGTCTGTACAATTACGTGCCACTGCACGGAGCCTCAAGCTCAACTAGACAAGACTAGACAAGACTGCCCTCCAATGATTTTACATGCAATTTTAAAGCTTTTGCAAACAAAGAAGTTAGGGCGGTCATGTTGGAGGCCCGCTCTAAGCTTCGATAACCAATGGAGGTAGCCACAGCCCCTGAAGGTTGGGCCCACCTTCGAGCCCAGGGCTTGGCTAAAAAGAAAAAGAAACATACAAAAAACATTCTTAAAACCGTCTCCCCGGGGGGGGGGGGGGGTTCTCGCCCTTATGGCTTGATGCCTTCTCCTTCCCTGCTGCACCCGCCGGCCGCTCACGAAGGATGAAAAGTTGTTTTTAAGCTAATTGGCGGGACCACTGATCCACTTGCTCGCCACAGGAATGTCAGACGGCGGAGAACCGTGACGCTTCGGTGCCATCGAGAATGCCAAAAAAAAGAAAAAAGAGAGGGGGCCCATCGCGGAATGCGAGGTCGTTCGTATTCTTCCGCTGTGGGAATGCTGCCTACGGCCAAGCGGGACCACGTGCTCGTTGTGCGCGCCTCGCATGCTTTCTTGGCGCGCTCAACAAAGCCAGGTGTCTTCGGCCGTCACAGCTGTCAAGCAGCCAGTGCCTCCTGCGCCGTTGCCACCGCATGCAGGGGTATGAGGGGGGGGGGGAGGGGAAGACACGCGGGTAGGGGGGGGTGGGGGGGGGGGGGCGTGCGTAGACCGGAGGAACGCAGTGACCGCAAGCTAAGGGAATAAAAAAAATGTGCGCATTGATGAAGCGCGGCCTTACACCCTCCATCCACCCCTCCTCTTGCCTCATCCATACTCATTCTCTAGCTGATTAGTCGTGGAGGGCTGTTGCATTGCCTGGCAGCGAACGCCGTGGTCTTTCTCGGAGTGATCCTGGAAGATCGGGCTGTTACTTCTCGGGCGCACCTCCAAATGCACCCGGACCTTCTCTTGCATACGCGCAAGAACCTCAATATTTTTGATGAACGCATCCTTGAGAACATCTAGGACGTCATGTTCGATGCCGCGATCACTGTCACTTGTGAGTAGGGCCACTAGACCGTTTATCCAGATAACCGAGTTCGTCCAGCCACGTAGCCTCTTCACCAGCTTCCTTAGCCACAGTCCCCTCGACTACTGCTGAGCGTTGCTAACTACACTTGATGTGGGCGCAAACCCAGCACCTCGACAACCTTGCAGTTCAGCAAATCCCTCGATCTTCTCCGCAAGCGAAAACTTACAGATACCATGTTTGTTGCGCAGGCATCGGAAGGGGTAAGAAGATTGTCTCGAATAGCAGCTGCGCACAGACAGTATGCATTTCTGCAAGTCACCGGCGTAATGACCAGACAGTATTTGTGTACCATAGCATTTACGAACTGGACGTACATGCAGCACCATTCAGAACCCTAGGCGGTAGAAATTATTTTAGGTCCCTTGAACACACCACTTCTTTGCTCCGTTCTTCCCTCACTCCCACATTGATCACTTCCTTTAAGGCGCGGTTCAGGTCTCCACTTTGATGCGAGACTTACTGCGCCGTTTCCTTTCAAAGAAAATCAATTTTGGATTTAATCCTTTAGGAATAGCCTCGATGCTGAAGGTCAAGAGTGTTCGTGGACTAACGATAGCCAACAAACACATACCCAGAAATTGTGGACATGCACATTTTTCAGCTTGAATTTTTTATGTACGCTGTTTTCTCATATATCGCAAGATTCCACTATAAAAATCCATATAACCACAGACCTCCTCTAGGCAAGCCTGGAATTCTTTGCTACTAACACTTTTTCAAGCGTCAAAAGGTTCTTCATTGGTTTTTGGAGGCGCTACTCTACGCGAGCGATGGAAAAAATTTCACAGAAAGGTTCTGTTACGCATGAGAAGAATAGACCATTACCTTCAGCACTTCCGTAACAGTACCTTGCAATAGTCCAGAATTGCCTCACAATTAAATTTATTTGCAAGAATCCTCGACTTGAGACAACTTTTCTGCGTAGACCTTAGACCAAATCCAATCAATACGCTCGCAAAGATCAATCAAGAACAAGTGTGAGGACATTAGCTCCAACTTTTGACTGTACAGGAAAAGAGCCTCTAGAAATAGGACGGCGCAACGTTCAAGAGCGCTTCCGACTTGCACGTAGAAACTTTAATTCGCGAGTTGAATCAGTCTTCGTCGCACGAAGGTACCTACTGCATATCGAAATGCGTTTCCAGAAATGTAAAGCCAGAATCGCGTACCTAGTGATGCAGAGCGGCACATTTTTTTAATAAAAAAAGCGCCACCAAACCAGCGCTATAGGATGTACAAGGCCAAAAGGTCCCAGCCCGCCACTCAAAAACTTCGTCAGCTACATTTTCAGGTATTGCCTAAATGGCCAACACTAGTGAGTCTACCAGAGCTAAAATATCTTGCCAATATCAAAATTTGATTACTTTTCTGACATTTTGAAACTCCTACTGCACCTTACCAATGATTTCCCAGTCCCAGAGACAGGTCCTGAAACTGCAGTCAACTTTTCTGAGGTCACAGCTATGCCAGCGGAGAACTTTAATCTCTCAGTAGTTGACTAGCAGCCTAAGCGACACAGGGATGGCACTTGAGCACTGAACGTTCATGGCACCACGAAGATGCCAGCATTAACTATCACACCAAAATCTCTGAATCCCTGAAAAGTATTGTGTTTTCTACCTACCACACTGAATGAAAAGCCGCGCAAATTTGTCACTTTTAGGTGTCGCCAAATAGAGAATTCAATGTGGTGTGAGAAGAGACGTGTACAGCGGGTGTAGGCATCGAGGACCCATCGGTCGCGAAAGAACTGCCAGAGATTAAGAAACGGTCATGTAACACGATTACAAAACCTAGCGATTGGTCAAGCTCAAGCTTACCGCAAAATATATGCTGAGACCAAGGGGAATAGACCATGCATGATATTGCACAATCGGCACAATTGAGGGCGGATGACACCAGTTGTGAGCCTCTTGAAGCCGCTGTGATTTCTTATACAGCCTTGCCGGCTTCAGCAGGCCAGTACTTTAGCATCCTACACACTGATTAACACACAATATGACGGGCCAAGGGATCTATGTATTCCATTTGTTTCCATGTGGACGGAGGTTATAAACTTTTAGACAAGAGGTTAGAGAAGAGTAAAAAAGTGCTAAAATGCGTCCTATCTCCACCAAGACCATCGAGTAGCTGCTGTGGTAGATGATCGGAGGATCCGAGAGGAGATTAGGCACCGCAAGGCCCGCTGGAACACAGATCAGCACACGCACCTAGGGCGGCTTGCATATGGAAAAGAGGAGTGGTTCATAGATTTTAAGCACTGCCCAGGGAAGAGTCGCGCTGGGTAGATTATAATAAGGGTTGTGAGCCTTCGCCATTAGAGGTGAAGGAAGAGGCCCATTGGAGCTGCGGCGAGGCCACGACCATACCGCCTAGTGAACTCTCATCTTAAACTGTCCCTAGAATACATGTGACGGGCAGCAAACGCACCCATGTGTGGTAGAGCGCACACGGGCTGCAGCAGTTGGCTCCCATGAGTGGCAAAGACTACATGGCTGATTTATTCAGTTTATAGAAAATTTTGTCAAATGTACAAGCACTTTTGCAGGCCAAAAGCCACAGGCTAGTTGATGTCCCGTAGAATTAAACGTCTCACGCGTCTAGGCGCAACTCCTATTAGAAAATAATGAATGGCTCAAACACTAGGCAAGGAAATGGACCCACATATAATAAGCCTAGCTTATTTATTACAAATTAAAAAATATACTGTGAAGCAGAAGATGGGCATTAGCCCAGCCGCACTGCCATCGCTCCGTGCGCGACCCTGCTCAGCCTAACCGACGGCAGGCCACTACTGCTTCACCGCTGCTTCCATCGTCCTCAGCGTCAGCAAATAAACCACTCTCACTTTGTGGGAGGTTCGATTTGCCGTCCCCGTACGCCCTGGAACTTCGCAGCCGCGCGATAGCGGCGTCCTGTATCCACGCAGACGCCCTCCATCAAGCCGTGCAGGTTGACCCAGCAGTCCTACGTTCCGGTTCTCTACGGTAGCGGGGTGCCGCCTTCTTCAGCGGGTCTCACGATCACGATGCAGAAGACTGGCTTGCATCCTACGAGCGGGTGAGCACGTACAAGTGGGACGACACTTCGAAATTGAATAACATCATCATCTAATTGATCGGGTTTGCTAACCTGTGGTATCGCAACCACGAAGCGAACCTCTCCACGCGGGCCACCTTAACAGAAAACTTCCCTTAAGTGTTCAGTCGTCCAGCTGTCCGAAAGCTGCGTGCCGACCAACGCCTGCGCGAACGTTCGCAGCGTTCGGCTGAGATCTTTATGAGTTACATCGAAGATGGCGTCAACCTGCGCTTGCGCGTGAACTCCCAGATGTCCGTTGCTGACATATTAAAGCATATCCCGTAGGGTATCAAGGAGGACGCATTTCAAATCCCGCTCTCCCGAGATCAGCGCACCATTACAGAAGTTGTCAGTCTTTGCCAGAGCTACTGCGAGCTGCGCAAGCAGAGGCTCCTCACTCGCCAGCCCGCCGCGCCTGTCAAGTCGCTTGCCGGCCTGTCCGCTGCACGTGACCGCTCGGCGCTATCTCAAAAGCTATAAGACTTCAGACGTCAGGAAGTTGCTCGTCAACTCCCACCTTTGCCACCTTACTCCGAGCTGTCTCCATACATGGCGTCCGACCTTTGCCATGACATCACGGGATGTGTGACTGAAGGCCTTCCACCGGCCCATCCGGCTGCACCAGCAATTCAGCCCGCCCCTGTCGCTGCCCATTGACCTACGCTGAAGCCGTTGCACGGCCGAGGCCACCTAACTACTGCTCTAGCTAAGCTACGTCTCAAGCGCCTGTGACTCAGCTTCCTCAAGCGACGAGGCCTTTTTTTCCGATGACTACCACCAATGGGAAATTCCTGGCGTGCAGGTGACAATCGCCGCATGTGTTATTTTTGTGGATTGCCTGGTCATGTGTCCCGGCTTTGTCGTCGTCGTGTGCCAGTACTCCCGCTACCTCGAAGAGTTGCCGGCAACTGGCCTCCTCCAACGCAACACTCAGCGACAGCCGAGCCGCCCCAGCATCGTCCTCTTTCACCTGACCGATACGCTTTCTCCAACCAGCACTCACCTTCACCCTTTCACCGCTCTCGCTCTCCCATGTGTCGGCACCCCCTTTTTTCGCAAGAGGAAAACTAGATGCCGCAGTTTCTCAGGCAAGAACTCCGCAACCAGCGAAAAGTCAAAGGCCTCATTTTTTTCACTCGACAATACGATCGGAGTTCTAGTGGGGGGGGGGGGGGGGTTCTCTTCTGGCGCTCGTCGGTACCAGTGCTGCATTTTCGCGATGGTCGCAACCTTTTACCTTTCCTTGCGAAAAGGGACACCACTTTCTGGAGCTGTTAGCGACGTCCACAACCCTAGTCGTTAAACCGGACGTTCTGTACGCAATTGAATTAGTCAGTTTGCCAATGTGTTCTGAGGACATAATCATCGGTTGGCACTTCCTGCGGCGCCATAAGGCCGTCATCGATTGTGCTCGTGCTCAACTGGTGTTGTTTGCGCTCAGCGATTCCTCGTCAGCCGCTGCCCCTTCTGCTGCTTTTACAAATTCGTCATTGCCGAACACGTTGACCTGCCTGAGTGCTCAGCGGTTCTTGTACCCATCACTTGTGGCACTTCTTTCCGCCGGAACTGTACTTTTTACGCCGCCTCCCATATTTCTCTGCCATATGTCACTGCCCCTACCATTCGTCGTACTCTCCCTGTCGTCTGGCATTGCTGCGTTGTTTGTGACCTATACGTTTGCGTATCCTTCCGTTGTGCATCGCGGTTACTGTCTCGGAACCAGATCACTGATTTCTTTCTCCATCAGGATGAGAACGGAAATCCACTTTCCCTCGCCGCAAATGCCCTCAGGCTGCCGGTTGCCGCTCTCGACACTTCCCCTACAAAGCTTTTCCTTTGCTTCATAGCCGCCATCCCTCCGGCACCTCAACGCACTCAAATTCTAGCGCTGTTTCATCAATTCCGTTCCTCCTTCAATTCCCGTCTACCCGCTCTGAGCCGCACGTCGATTCTCGCCCATCATATCACATCAACACCGATCGCCATGCCCCTCTGCGTCAGCATCCATACCGTGTCTCCGCCACTGAGTGCCATTTTATTCAAGACAGGTTTACGCCAAGCTTCAGAGTGGCGTGATTCAGGCCTCTCAAAGTCCATGGGCCTCACCCGAGGTACTCGTGGAGAAGAAACATAGCCGTAATCATTTCTGCGTTCATTACCACTGCCAGACTAATATAACGCGGAAAGCCATTTACCCTCTTCGACGTATTGGTGCGTAGCGGCGCTGATGATGATGAAGCTAGGAACGCGACCTGCCTCGAGCAGAACAGAACGCTCGCTAACAACAAGAACAACCGGCCTGGCCAGCGACGTCAACAGCCCGCTCTGCCGGCTCACCAGCCGCGGCTACCAGGACTCCAATAAATGTGGATTCATTATGAAAAATGTGGATTGCCTTCCACTTCAGCCGACTACGGACGACAGCCCCGACGCACGCAACGCCGCTTACGCCGGCTCTGCGCTCCTCCCGTCCTGTCCCTCCACTTGGCCATGCCGCTGCACGCCCGATGTTCGCGCCCGGCTTTCGACAGCTTCTCGCCGCCATGTGCGCGCCTACCACCGCATCCGGTGAGCTCCTTCAGCCGTATCAGCTCCCATTACTTCCTGGGCTGACCGGCCTGCCTACGTTTTATGCCAGGGACCCCGTTTTGTGGCTGGCGCTGCTGAACTCGCACTTTCATGTCAACCATGTGTCCAGCCAGCCGCTTCGCTATCAGCACGCCAGCCGCGAACTGCCACCCAGTCTCCTGCAAAGCAGTGGTTGCCGCCTCCTGTCCCCAACATTTACGCTGACTTTAAGAAAGGCCTGACGGCGTACTTTGCCATGGATCTCCCGCCGCCTTCCTGCACTCTTATTCCCGACTCAGAAGCTGCGGCGCCACTCGACTCATCACTCCTGGTGAGTCGGGTGAGTTGAGTTCCCTCAGCGAGCTGCTTCTGCTTTCCCTCGGCCCGCTCCTCCGTCGGAGCCCCTCCCCACACCGGTCTCTCCACCGTCGCTACCCCCAAAGGAGCCTCAACCCATGACTCGGCATGGGGAACGCGTGCAGGCGTCGGTCCCTTGCCAACCATCTGAGCCAGCTTCCTCCTCCTGGACTGCCGTTTCTCCCTAGTTTGCTCCATCGGCCCATTCGAGCGCCTCCTTTCCCAATCCACCCAGGGAAGCCCCACGCCCAGTGGTCAACCTCGTAGTCTCCGACTCTACAGTTTCATCCGAATACCTGGGCGCCGATCATGCCACTGGCGGGTACCGGCTCCCTGCCCATGCCAGGAGTGCTGCGTCAACAACAGCTCTCCCAACCGCCTGTGTTGTGAATTCTTTTACACACGTTTCTGCACCGTCCGCTAGCGAACTCAACACACAGCCTGCTTTTTCCCTCGGTCCCACGTCCGCTTCCCCGGCGCTTGGACACCTCAGCGGCCGCAGTAGCGCCGTTCCGCACTCCGGCCACCTGCAAGCCGAGCCGCTTCCACTTCCTAGTTTTGCCTCCCATGACCTGTGCTCTGTTCTGTCTCAGTACAGCTCAGGACGCCTCTCCCACCTGAATTTTTCGCACACAAGTGTTTACGGCCCGTCTCCCAAAATCTGCTGCCACCCAGACACCTCGGTTTTCAGTTGCGATTCTTTTAATTGGTTGGTTTTTGGCGAAAGGAAATGGCGGAGCATTTGTCTCATATATCGTTGGACACCTGAACCGCGCCATAAGGGAAGAGATAAAGGAGGGAGTGAAAGAAGAAAGGAAGAAAGAGGTGCGGTAGTGGAGGGCTCCTTAATAATTTCTACCACCTGGGGATCTTTAACGTGCACTGACATCGCACAGCACACGGGCGCCTTAGCATTTTGCCTCCATCACTGCTCATACTTCTGCATCACTTCTCAGGGCACCATTTTCTACGTGAGCTGCGCGCCTATCGCCCTTGCATACTGGGACACCCCCCTTCTGATTTCGTCGTACTGCCCCGTTGCCATCCTTTGGCCACCGCCATTCAGCCTTGCCCACCAGCCTGAGGCCTGAACATAACGCCGGCGCCCCGCTCGGATAAGCGACTTTCGCTTCTCCCTGGACATTATATGCTCAACAAAATTCCCAGGCCCTCCACGGGCTTTGCACATAACTCTGTTTTAAGAGCGTTCGGTCTTACTCAACACGTTTCGAGATTTTGTGGGGTGTGCTACAGCCCTTGAACACCGCCATCTGTGGCAGCAAGTACTCAACACCTTTAGTGATCTCGGGATCACCTACCACCCCGAGATCAAAGCGCCATCTCAGGCTGCAAGTAGAAAACCACGCATCTCGCATTGAGACTTGTTGCGCCATCTACAACATCATTGTAGAAACAACCGCCTGCCGCGTGCCAATGATGACGTCATGGTCCAATATTGTGGATAGAAGTGGAACTATGTGAGTATGACTTCAGGGGACGAAATGGCAGCATAGTTCCGGTTTCTTGAATCCAAAACAGTGTCCATTAAAAGTGGTAGTGCTAGTACAGGACTGCCAATACTTTTAAACAACATCATTTCTTTAATCTGCAGGGACATTTCTGAACAGAAGCGCTGCTTTTGGATTTTACCTTCAATGAAACATGTCCGCCATGGGATGAATTTTAACGCGCTAACGTTAAGGTGTTTTACAAGAACTACTTGGGGAGCGAGTTCTTGCATGAGAATTGTTCAGAACGAGTTGCGAACGCAGGAATGACGAAAACATGAAAGCTATGAACACGCGAAGAGCGCACACTATCCACTGGTTCTATACTGCTTATATACATTGCGTACAAACATGCCTAAAAAGGGGAGAGAGGGCAAATCAAGGCTGCTCAGAAATCAACAGAGTCCACGCAGGAAGTTTTTTTCTGCATTATACAAGGTAACAGAAGTGTCACTAATGCTTAAAATCTCTTTACCTCTATGTAGTGTGCTTCTAAAAGCTGACTGGCTACTTTGTCTTTGCTCTTACCTAGAATCCTAATGCCTTTCAGCCGTGCCTCACAACCTTTCCACAAAATGCAATGAGGGGGTAAGTTCGCTTCTTCTCTCTTCCGAACTGACCGCGCATGGTCTCCTGTGTGTTCATGCACGCAGGAACCTGTCAGGCCAACATACACGCGTCTGCTTTTGAGCAGATTTGAAATACCAGGCCCGTAGCTGATTTCAGGTACGCTTCGCCATGTTTTATACTGGATCGGATTCATCAACCTCCTTCGCTGCTGATCCTGGGGCACAAACCGTCGAGCTTTCGTGGCGCTGAAACAGCCTTCGGGACACCATGCTTCTTTGTCACATTTTTTATGTCCTTGGCGACCCTCTGCTTATACGGCACAATCGTGACCTTACTGAGCATGCGCCTCTCATTCCTATTAGCGAAGTTTTCTTTCTTCACCTTCTGCAGGAGGTTCTCAGCCACAGCTGAAACAACATCGCAGTGAAAGCCATCTGAAAGTAGCTTGTTATTCTGATTATTGAAGCTGGTGTGCATTTCATGAGGGCATGACTTCATAAGAGCAGGTTCTGGGCACGAGCTTGTTATAGCTGTCTTAACTGCCTTCGAATGTGCAGAATCATATGCAAGAAACTTTTTTTTCTGATCTTGGAGCCTAGTTGCAACAGATATGAAGTAGGCCAAACTGCAATGAACCGTTAGTTGGAACTTGGTGCGCGAACTTCAAACCCTTCCCATATTTTCTAAAAAATGTTAATATACATTCACTGAATCAGTGCGGGTCAAGGTTTTTAGTTAAGTGAAACAATTAAAAAATATTCAACTTATCTTAAAGGTTTAGGTACCCCTCGCTTGTAAACTCACGATTCAGGGAGCGGTCACTAGCCGCTGAGAATGCATTACATAGGACAGGGGTGACATAGGAGCAAATTCAATTATCTTGTTGAATATGTAAGTCGTCGGTAAAATACGTGAAAGTGCCGTGCCACCAAGGTTTCAGCAAAGAAATAAATAAACGAAGCTCTCTGCTGGCACAGCGCCTGCACTTTGAATCCGTATTTTGCCATTCGCCATTTTTTCCAATAGATTTTGTGGCAGCTACGAACAGTTCATCATGAGGCGTTGACTACAGCAAATCCTCCACATCACCAGAAAAAGCGTAGCCATTATGATCATTGAAATTTAACAAACGTGCGTCATCACAGTTTCTTGCGGATAGTGGGTCATCAGCCTGTAAAGCAGTTAGATATTTCTGCAGCCACTGGCTTATTGGAAACTGCTACGAACACTTCTCACTGACAGCTCTTATAAATTGCACTGTGTCTTTGTGAGTTTTTGCCGCGAAGAAAACTGACAGCGCTTTGTCGCTACAATAAGTTATTGAGCTTACAAGCCTAGACAATTCAAGATTCCGGCACAGTGCTGCAGCCCTGCTCTTGACTCTTGCTGCACTGGGTTTTACACGAAAAAATTTCTCAGCAATCGTGTGACTCGCCTTTTGATTGAATTCTTCTCGTGCAAGAACGAATCCGCCTGTAGCAACCGCAGATTGTTTTGCTTTAGGAAGGAAAAGACATTTCTTGTTTCCTTGGTGTGCTTGGTGGATGTCGTGTTCAGCGTAATTATAAAGACGTCTACGCCTTCCAGGGGGAGGCTTTCAAGAAACACGCTGGTTAAGCGTTAGTAGATTGTGCACAGGTATCGAAGGGTCGTTACTGTACACTGTACCCTTTCTAAGTGTGCATAAAACTTTTACACGAAACACAGCATCTCCCAGGACTTCAAAGCCTCTTGACCCACTCGTCTTGCTCGTTGTTCTCGTAGAGCGAAATCTTCTGGCACAGCGTTGCTTCATTTCAGCTAACTAGACTGTGTCGAAGGCATTGGAAAGCCTTCTCAAAAGATATTGGAACCTGCTCACTTGGTGTAAAAGTTCCGGTCTTATGTACCTGCACATGCACTTCAAAACGGCCACTCTCGGCGTGAGGACGGCGAACATTGCGCTTATATTTTCGGGTATGAGCCCCTTCCGCAGGCAGAAGGCGAGTTGCCGGGCGCGACATGTTGAACTGACGATGCGGTTCACACAAAGGCGTTCACTTACAAAGGAGGAACATTTGGCGCGACTCCTTCTTAGCAACAGCTTTGAGGGTCCCGTTCATCAGAGAACCCGGAGTATAGTTGACGTCGTCGTCGGTGCGTGCGGAAAAGCCGGATTGGTCAAAGGGTGTGACGCCTTCCGGGGAGCCATGGAAGCATCAAAATATTCGAAAACTGGTGATAAGAAGGTCGCAACTTTATTTAAACGTTAATCGTGCATGCAAGTATATGGATTAAATGAATCACACTGAACCGATAATCGAGTTAATTAGTCGGGATTAGAACCCGTGGCATACTACTGCAAAGTCACGCAGGGCTATTTGCGCGGCCTGCTTACAGTGCTTCTCAATATTCACGTCATATATTCTATTACATAGCATGTAAACAGTGTCTGTGTCCGCGTGAGCAAGAGGAGCCACTGACGGGGCCTATTAACGCTATCGGATGATACCCTTGAAGTCAGAGCTTTTTTGTCCATCCAGTGTCGATCCTTCGCTTTATGCTCAAAAGAATAGCATTTTATACGGCAAAATTTCATCCGAATTTCAACCCGCGTCCACGGACTCAGCAGCCAAATGTCCTTGGAGATTCCGCTACCACAATTGTGATATTCACATCGGGAACAGTTTGACAGCGTTCGACTTTCTGTTTGCAAAAAACGTTGTCGTAGTATAAATTTACCCACACATATCAGTTAACATGTCCAATCAGAGCGGCAATCACTTTGGCATACTGGTGGAGTGCGTGTTGTGAGAGAATCATTATATGTAAGTCTGCGCGGGGAAGAGTGTTCACACTAGCGTGTAGTTCCTTGGCTGTCACCGCTGTTGCTGTCTAGTGCGCAGCAACGAATCAGACCATTTACATAAATAATGCGCAAGCCATTTCTGAATACTATTCATTACTTGTAATTATTCCGCGTTGGGTTAAGAATTTGTTTTTGAATTCGTTCTATCACGTGCTTTAGGACTCAATTTCTGCTGTCGAGCAGTGGCTGCGATATTTAGCATAAGTTGATATCCCGCCAGGCACATAAAAACGCTATTACAATAAGTTTTTCTGCACTTGCGGTAATTCCTGTTTTTGAGGCAATCTAGTGCAGGAGTTCGAACAAATAAAATGACAGAGAAAAAGTTGTATCGCTGCACAATTTATAGACGCTATTGGAGAACAAGAGCCTCGTTTCGCCTGCCGAAACCCAAACCAGAACTACATAGTAGAAACAATACTATCATAAACTTTTTACAAATATGGGAAACTGCACGTGGTGAATTATGTTTAGTAGTAACATGCGCATCACTGGAAATGAAACAAACACGCAAACGATATTTTATGTGTCCGTCTTTGCATTCAAAAATCGGGTAACTTGTGGAAAGCGCACTGAATCTCCGTGATTTTGCGTACTGCCGGTTTTCTATATTTGCAAGAGTGATAAACGCTTAGCCACTCACCCTTTACTTAGAGATTATTTTGGGCCGATTTTGGCAGCGGCGGCAGCATCTGGAAGCACGCCTAACATTTGTACTCTGCTGTTGCAGTTGCCGTATTCAAGCCGTGCTGCATTCGACCCTACTGGGGCATCGTCAGAAGCACAATTTTCCGGCGGCCATCCTTATCGTCAGTGTTCCTGCGACGAAATCCGGGCGATAGGCTGCACTCTGCTTCTGGATTCACGACTGCGAGGATACCGTCTGCGCAAGCGCCGTTCAACGCATCGCAGCCTGTAAATTGTGGGGCGTTTCCCGGTCGGCGGTCATTTGGCAGCGGCGGCAGCATCTGGAAGCACGCCTAACATTTGTACTCTGCTGTTGCAGTTGCCGTATTCAAGCCGTGCTGCATTCGACCCTACTGGGGCATCGTCAGAAGCACAATTTTCCGGCGGCCATCCTTATCGTCAGTGTTCCTGCGACGAAATCCGGGCGATAGGCTGCACTCTGCTTCTGGATTCACGACTGCGAGGATACCGTCTGCGCAAGCGCCGTTCAACGCATCGCAGCCTGTAAATTGTGGGGCGTTTCCCGGTCGGCGGTCATTTGGCAGCGGCGGCAGCATCTGGAAGCACGCCTAACATTTGTACTCTGCTGTTGCAGTTGCCGTATTCAAGCCGTGCTGCATTCGACCCTACTGGGGCATCGTCAGAAGCACAATTTTCCGGCGGCCATCCTTATCGTCAGTGTTCCTGCGACGAAATCCGGGCGATAGGCTGCACTCTGCTTCTGGATTCACGACTGCGAGGATACCGTCTGCGCAAGCGCCGTTCAACGCATCGCAGCCTGTAAATTGTGGGGCGTTTCCCGGTCGTCGGTCATTTGGCAGCGGCGGCAGCATCTGGAAGCACGCCTAACATTTGTACTCTGCTGTTGCAGGTTAGTAATCCTGAGCTTTCTTTTGCATTTCAATGCTTCTTTTACGCTGTCGCTGCTGCCACTACTGCCAATGCCATAAAATTATGCAATAGCATTACATAACAGTTGCATAACAGTTGCCTTGCGGAACTTTCTCGCTTTTGGTTTTCATTTTCGTTTGTTTCTTCTTGATTCTTCCGTGCTATGTCTGACATTTGTTTATCATGTCAGCTGCCTGTGCAGGATGAAGGGGCTGCGAAATGTAGTGAGTGTTCATATATGTACCACTTCGGGAAATGTGCTGGTTTGCAAGAAAAAACCTACAAATCTAAGGTAGCTAAGAAGGCCTGGAAATGCGTGACATGTAAGAGCGCAGGCTCGCGGTCTAGCCGCAGTGAGGATGACACTGATGTAAGCTTAGTTCTTGCGCCAATCAACGAAAAACTTGAGCGCCTGCCAGCTCTAGTTGAAAAAGTAAACAGCATGGAAGAGGCAGTTCAGTTTCTGTCGCAGAAATTCGATGAATTTCAAGAAAAGATTTCTAATCAAGATACTGAAATCAAAGGGTTAAGAAAAAGAGTGGCAGAACTGGAGGAAAGACAGACAGTGCATGTAGCCGTTGAATCCGAACTTCAACGTCAGGTGAATGACCTTGAGTTCCGAAGTAGGCGACTGAACCTTGAGGTCCATGGAATCCCTGTTGTGGAGGGTGAGAAACTCATATGCTGTCTAAATAAGGTAGCTGATAAGCTCCAGATACCTCAGCTTGAAGAGGCTGACGTTGCAGCCGTGCATCGGCTGCCCGCTAGGCAAGACAACGTGCCGGGAATTCTTGTCCGTTTCACTAAGCAGGGAACCAGGGACACATGGCTTAAGAAAAAAAACGCCCTGAGGAATGAAACCCCTGCAATTTTCTTTCAAGACAACTTGACTCGGCATAACAGGGACCTTGTACGGTCGGTAAAGGAAGCAGCAAAAGAAAAGGGCTATAAGTTTGTTTGGTATGTGAACGGTAAGGTCCTTGTTCGAAAGACCGACGGAGCTAGTGCAATTCACGTCAGGGATAAGGGAGAGCTGGACGACCTTTAAAGGGTGCGTTTTTTTTTTGCAACAAAAGAATGTGGCATAACGAAGTGGATTTTTACTTGCCTGATGATGTAGATGAAATTGTCGCAACATTTCCCGCATCTCCCTTAAATTGTATCCACATGAACACGCGTTCTGTCAGAAATAAGGTGTCATCCCTGGAGGAGTTATTTACTGGTTTCTCTTTTCAATTTTCGGTTATTATGTTAACAGAGACATGGAGCACTAATGAATGTGATATTTTTAGGTTGCCTGATTATAATACCCACTATCTAAACCGGTCGGACTCTCGAGGGGGCGGAGTGTCATTGCTGATCACAAATGATGTAGAATGTCAGATCATTGATTCTTACACAGTGCTTTCACCAGACTACGAAATGCTGACCATGTGCACTGCTAGACATGTATTTTCTGTGTGCTATCGACCACCGAATGGTGATTTGCCTGCGTTTCTGCAGTTCTATGATCAGTTCCTGGCTTATGTGGTTCAAAATCATAACTCTAAACCTCTAATAGCTGGTGGAGATTTTAACGTCGACATGAGTGTGAACAGTCCATCATCAAATGCTCTCAATATGATCATATTATCGAATGGTTTTGCTAACTTAATTGACACACCAACCAGGTTTACACCTGAAGGCCAGTCCACTCTGGATTTATTACCAATTCCTTGGGGCCGAATGTTAAATCTGGAGTTTTGTCATGTTCTATCAGCGATCATTTGCCAGTATTCTTGTGTGTAGAATCAAGCAGGTCAATAAGAAAAAAATCCCCACCAATAATGTACCAACTAATAACAGACACAACACTGAATTCCTTTCGTGACGCCCTGTTGTCAGTGGAATGGGACACGATCCGTAATCTCACAAATGCCAGTGAAGCGTACGATAAGTTTATGGATATACTGACCCAACTATACCACAAGAGTTTCCCGTCAAGAACACGCAAAAAAAGTAAAAGAACATGCAAACCATGGCTTACACCTGAATTACGGAGTGAAATGAAAACGAGGGACAAGCTATATCAACATTTCCTTCATACGCGATCAGCAGATGATCCTGTCCAATTTAAAAAGCATCGTAATAAGCTAACAAAGAAGTTGCGAAATGCACGATCAGCATATTATTCTTCTTTGTTGGATATTGAGTGCCGTCAAAACAGTCTGTTATGGTCGAGGTTGAACACCATCCTTAATCGTGGTCACTCGCATAAGCCTTCATTGAAATTACAAGTTGACGGAAAAGAATTATCCGGTGCAGAACTAGTTGATGCTTTTAACAATTTTTTCACTAGTATCGCTTCTGCTCCCTCTATATCCTCTTATGCTAGCAAATACGTTTCCACTTATATTAACAACACAGTGTACCTTCAACCCGTAACAGTGGATGAAATCATGTCCGTTATACAAGCCTTAAAGAACTCTAGCAGTTGTGACATCGATGGTCTTCAAGTACGCCCAATCAAACATGTAATTGATATTATTGCTCCCATCCTCACCCACATTTTTAATATGTGTTTAGAATCAGCAACTTTCCCAGCGAGAATGCAATAAATTACCCACTGCAAGATGCGGTGCTTAAGGATGTCCCTGGCACGTCTTTTCAGCTGGATATTGAAAATTAAGTAGTGATACAAAATTGGAAAAGCCTACATAAAACAGAAAGAGTGGGACAAAATTAAGTAAACACTACATGTGACACAGAAATAGCAGGCAGTTATAAAAAACGAAATGCCCTTACTAATCGGGCTTCCATGGGACCGAAGGTGCCAACAATGGCGGCCTATAAAAAGACAGCAACTTCTGATGTGACATCACCATCATGATCATTAGCCTGACTAAACCCACTGCAGGGCAAAGTTTTCTCCCATATCTCTCCAAGTAACTATCTCCTGTGTCAGCTGCGGCCACTCTATCCCCAAACACTTTTTAGTATCATCTGCTCACCTAACTTTCCATCACCCCTGCAACGCTTGCCTTCACTTGGAATCCAGTCCGTTACCACCAGTCATAGTCGGCTACCCTCCCTTCGCATCACATGGCTTGCCAAAAGCTCATTTCTTCCTCGTGATTGCCATTAAGGTACCATTAAGCCTTGTTTGCTCTCTGACCCACTCTCTCCTTCTCCAGCCTCTTAAAAGGAGTCTGAAGCACTTTTTGCAAAAATCGGGCTTGCGGTGGCATCATACAGTTTACTATGCTGCAAACTCGAATATCGAAATGAAATAGGGTAAAAACAAGCTCTAATTATCGTTTTTAGCTGAAATATGCAGCCGGAGCCTCGGGTCAATTGCGGGTCACACCGCTGCCTCTGATTGGTCAAGATGACATGACGACATTTTAAGGACTGGCGAAGCTGCCGATACGGCTCCAGCGCCGCGTATACTATAGCCTGCGTTGCATGCAGATTGCAGCTCTTCGAGGTGTTGCAAAAGCGATCATAAGACACTCTTGACTCTCAAGTGAACATCGGGGTTTCACTCTATGCGTTCGTACCAGCTGAGCACACAAACGACGCAGTATCTCCATGGCGGGGAGCGAAGACCAGCCGGGAACGTCTACCGGCATTGGAAAATTGCTCTGGTACGCAGTACGTCAATTTTCGAAGTTGCATGGCACTACTGCCCGAAACCAGATGACAGTCCGAGAACTTTCCCCCGATAACCCGCTTTTCACAATGCCTTTCGGACTACGAGAAAGATACGAAAGATGGTGACGGTGCGCCCAGTCCACAGAAACAACTAAATCCGAATGTGTTTGCTTTCGCTTGCCGTACAGTGTGTTGTCGATCGTGTCGTGGCATGGTATGAGAAAAGACCCACAACCACATATTCCAGCCGCATATTTCTCGCCTGGCCATAGCACCAAGTACAAACTGTTGCATGAAGCAGAGAGTATTACACTGCTGCACAATTGATTGCTTCGGCGAGATCCAAGTGCGTTCGTCTGCTGGAATGTGATTCGCAATATTTATTTGGTTACATTAAAGACCGTGTATTACACCCGAAGGTTGATGCAACGTAAAAGCGAATCCGCTAGCTTACATATACAGCGCCAAGACTGGTAGCCGTCGGCAGAGACCTCCCTTTCGAAAAGAGCCGTCCCCACTGCTCTCGTTGCGCATGCGCCGGCGGGCACCATTCCTGAAGGCTTTCCCAAAAACGATTTCCAGTGCGTGTCCGATGCCGGTACGCGATTTTTTTGCATGTGGGTTGGCACCCAGTTGTGGATAACAGTATTTTCGCTGTGGCTGTAATATTGCTCTTTTATAGCAGGTGTTTATGTGCATGCACATCATGGAAGATGAATAATTATGCTGGTCGTGTGTCAGAAATCGCTAGGAGAGGCCTGCTATGCGCGGCTACTACAGAAATATAACCTGTGGTTGAACACAGCAATTTTTCAAGTTTGCACTGCACAATAGAAAAAAAAAAGCAACAAATGCTCCGCTAATGAAGAAGAAATTTCAATCAACCTTGCGGGAAATTTTAACACTTTTCTGTTACAGTCTATAGCGACATGCATCGCATTTCCTGTTTGGCTGGTCTGAAAACGTATGAGAAACAGTGGGCGCTTCATTTTAAGTTGTGTCCTGGATAGAGACCGAGAAAAGCATCTTTTAGAGGTGGTTTCTACAGAGGTGTGTTTTTTCTTCTGCTCTCGAGGTTTTTGAAAAGTGAGAGCATGAAGAAGTGAAGTTTGCAGCGAGTTTGCAAAGTAAGCTTTTTTTTAATTGCCCGTCCTGTCCGCACGCGACGAATTATCAACAGTGTTTCATAGATGTGTTACGTGATGTTTAGCACAGGGGACTGCAAAGCATATCCTCTTGTGCGAGAAAAAGAAACCCGCTAGTAAACCGCCGAGCGGCTCAGGTCTGCCTGTCCTATCGCGAGGCTAATCTCCGCGTGGGCTAATCATGGTCAACGTATGATGTAAAACTCCATAAACAAGTAATACCTGATTTGCCGCAAAGTAATGAATTTAAATTCGGAAGTTAAAGCACTCACCTTGTGTTCCCCTCTTTTAGCAAATGCGCTTTTTGGCGCTGGCGACAAGCTTCTTTTGTGGAAAAATATCGAAGGAACCGCGTCATGATGCAGCCGTGCCCCTTTGGGGGAAATCTCTAGCGATCACATTAAGGCCGTGTCACACTGCGGAAACAGTTGGCCAACCCATCTGACAAAACAGTGGTTTCGTTGGGTTGGCGATCCTGTCACACCACGTCGACACGAACAATGGGGAAACGTGTCGCCGTCGCCCACCAGCATGCATCGGCCACATGGGCGCCACTTGTTCAGAAACTCTGTCACACCAGAAAAACCAGCTCCGTCGCTCGCACGCCGCTTCTCTGCTCTTTGTAGCGCGCTCTAGGCCGCGCTCGTTTGTTGCGTGTTCAGAGCCGCGGAAACTGCAGACACCTTGCCATAGCCGCAGTTACTGGCGGTTTCGCAGAATATAGGACGAACTATCACCGTGCGCGGCTGCTAAACAGCACGCTTTCTTCTATACTGCGTCCTCGATTCTGACTCGTACGATAAGCCGCCACCGCAGAAGAAACCGCGCTCGATATGGATGATGGACTGGCTGCGAAGGGTTCTTGAGCACAGCGGTTTCGGAAGCTTGATGCGAGAGATTTCAAGGCAGGCTACATGCGTCTACGTTCAGAGTGCTGTGCCTACTTCAAAGCAGTTGGTATTTTGCGCTGCTGTTCCACATTTCATTTCCACCCCGGCCGGCTTTCTGCCCTATTGAAGCATAACAATAAGGAATATCACCACAAGTACACGTCATAAAATTGGCAGATTCATCGGCTTCGTTCCACCCTGTCAGAGTACGAAAAATGTAGAATTAAACGCACCATTCTTGCAATGAAATGGAAACCCGGAAAAATTATTCCGAATCCTACATCACAGAAAAAATTCAACCCTTCTTTCTTATTCATCTCAAGTTCAAAAAAGCAAGAGAGATAACCTGCCCTCACCTGTGAAATCGGGTCCCAACTTTTATTTTTGTAGCTGTCTCTTGAAACGAAAATACTTTCAAATCCACGCCTTTCATATTCAGGGTCTGTCATATACCACAGAAAGCGCCTCTCTTCAAACATCGCGGTCAGGTAACTTTCCTGGCACACGAGAACGATGGCGGCATGTTCACGCAAGCAACTGGAGCACTCCTCTGCCGGCTCCTGCACTGCTGGTTCTCGCGCACAACCCCGTCAAGAAACTGCTCGAGCTCGCGCCCGAGGCAGTCCCTACACAAGGCACAAGGCATTCTTTCTGGCTCCCTACATAGTGACGTTCGTCAGAACAATGCTTCCTGAAGTTCCATCGAAGTATTGCTAGAAATAGTCAAATACATCGAAGAATTAAAATCTCCCTGTGCCCTACCTTCTGCCTGCAACTTTCCCAGCCTAAATGCCGTCTTCAGGTACACATTCTTTTTCACGAGGGAGCTTACGCTGAAGAAGCTCATCACGGACCAGTAACTATATTATTTGCTTTTTTTCGATGTCTCACAGCAGAAGAGTGCCCCCAAATAAAGGCGTTGATAAAAACTTGCAATTTTATGCGTGATCCCATGCAGTAAAAAAATGATTGCATTAAAAATATTTAATTTTACAGGTGAAGCTCACAAAACTACGAGGATGCCGAATAGTGCTAGAGATTCGCTAAAATGATCGCTTCAATCTTTGCTGGTGCCAACGAAAATAACCTTCAGACTTTATACCATCTGCCATGATTTATTTCTATTAATAAGATTTGCAGCAATTGTTGCATTCCTCGAACGAAGTGTAATATTTGCCCTTACAAACTCCCGGATAGGTGATTTTGTCGCATTTGCTTGGATTTGGTAAGTAGAAGATCGTGCTTTTCTCCCCAGGCTTTAGTATTCCTGGTGGGCATTTTGGCTTTGAACACACACCGCAGCACCGCTGGCAGGCTTGTAGAGGACGTATAACAGCTGAAAAACAAGACGCAAAATCCCAACTTTTTACAAGGTAAACATTGGGTAGACCACATTACCTTTAGTTTTGTGCTGTATGTTAGCTTATTACTGGCCAACTAATATAGACGGTATGAATGTGCATATAGAATGAAAGATGGACTAGAACTTACAGTTAATAATGTGAAAAATTAATAAATACACATTATATACACACACTTTAGAAACATCGTTTCGCTCAACGCACTGCTCGAGCGCAAGCTTGGACACGCACTCGAACACGCACTGAAGAGACGAACACGTGCAAAAGGCTCCGCTACAAGAAACATCGGACAGAATGCCGTCCCCCGTACGAGCCTCGGCGCTACCTTTGAAATCGGAGCAATTCTTCAGGGCCAAACTCGCCCGCCACAGCTCTCGCCCATCGACTCTTGCATAGGGCAAAGACCCCCACCTCCTCGCTTCTAAAAAGAGACGGATGTTCGTCCCGGAAACAAACACAGAGAATGAAAATGACGCTCGCTAACACTAGTTAAACGGAAGCACACAAAAATTTTCAAAACAAGTAAGCACGAAGGGTACAATTTTCATATATTGCAGCGCACGCATGTGGACAGACATGATAAACACTTTTAGCATACACGATGTACCCGCCGGGGTGGTTCAGTTGTTATGGCGCCCAGCTACTGATCCGGAGTACCCTGGTTTGAACCCGACTGCGGTGTCCACGTTTCGATGGAGGCGAAACGAAATGGCGCCTGTGTGCTGTGCGATATCAGTGCGCGTTAAAGATCCCCAGGTTGGTCGAAATAATTGCGGAGCTTTTCACTCCGGCACCTCATTCTTCCTTTCTTCTCTCAGTCGCTCCTTTATCCCTTTCCTTACGGCGCGGTCCAGGTGTCCGCCGAGATGTAAGAAAGATACTGCGCCACTTCTTTTTTCAAATAACCAGTTTACAGTTTACAATTACACGCTGTAAAAGAACACAATAAAATGCACGCAACAAACAACGAATAAGAAGAAATACTGGTTAAATACCACTTTCTGTCTGCTTCCAATTGTGTGTATATCCCCATCACGAGAGCCGACGCAGCGGGTAGGCGTAGACCACTGTCGCGGGACATCACGCTTGCCGCGTGGAATTCAGGCCAATTCTCGCATTCGCGTTTAAAAACCTTGGACCCAGATCTCAATCTTCGGCTTCCATCCAACCTACCACGACGTGAAGCAACTTTGTTGTGTCGCCTGTGGCTTGGTGTAGCATTCACCAAGCGCTGCTCCTTCTTAAAAGGTATGCCTCACAGCCCTGCATGTGCCATCTGCGGGTGTGATGAGACTATAGCCCACATTCCTTGTGAATTCCCTGCCTACAGCGCCGAAAGATTGTCTCTCTGCCATGCACTGGAGCATCTAGACCTGCGCCTACGGATGGAAACGAAGATTCTCGGCCTCTGGTCGCGGCGGTCGTCGGCGGTGAGGGCTTCCAAGGCACTGCTCTGTTTTTTGAGGAATTCTGGCCTGCACGACAGGCTGTGACTTTCCTGAACGCTGTGACTTCGCATAGTGACTTTAATTCCCTGCAACTGTATTTTCTCCTTCATCTTTTTCTCACCTTGCCCCTTTCCCCCTGTGCATGTCAGCAAGCCGGCTATTTTTCTAGTTAACCTCTCTGCTTTTCTGCTGCTCCTCCTCCTCCTCCAACTCCTCCCCTCCTTCTCCTTCTCTCCCGCCTCCTCCTCTGTCTGCTACAGACAAAGGGTTTTCTTATTGTTCCTTAGCTCGATCTAACCTTTCTATAGGTTATCGCTTTCTCCGTGGTCGAGCACCAATGGAAACCTGCCCGGTGTCACGGCACTGATTACCTTAATATTTCTCCTCCCAAATAGTGCCGCGTTCATCCCTGGTACTCGTATCTGTCATCAGCCATACTATTAGCTGCGACATATGCACAGTCATAGAAAATCGGTTTTGCCCTGCCTTGGTAAGTCGGCAATTCGAAAGATGTTAAACGGCAGTACCTCAGTTACAACAATCGGCCTTCGGTGTCTCACTTGCGTTTTCGTCGGTTTTCCAATTAGTTGAGACGCTCTTTTTATAAGACCCACTTCTCTCACTTTGCTTTGCTTTGTTGCTGCTCGTTCAAAAATCGAGCTCTACCGTTAGCCTGACGTCCGTTTAGGTGGTCACATGGGTCTGTGGTAGCATTTAGCCCTTACTACGCTTCAGCGCAGAAGTCTAGCCTGTAGACATGCTGTAGCTCGAACGGGTGTTTGCTCGTTGGCTTCTTTCGTACGTGCAAATTGCGTTCGTATGTGCAGATTCCGGAATTAACCTCGGTCCCCCACCTGCTTCCTACAGATTGGTCATGCACACCCGGTTCTCGATTAGAGAACTCCAGGCAGCGCTCAGCGGCCTACGGTGCAGGTGTAAACCAGGCCCGGCGGCATCCCCAACGAAATGGTGCGGAACCGGCCTGCGGAAACCCGCCGCGGTGGCCCAGTGGTTCAGCCGCTCGTCTTCTGAGCCGAAGTACCCGGATTAAAACTCAACCGCGACGACCGCGTTTTGATAGAGGCGAAACGAAAAAGGCACCCGTGTGCTTTGCGTTGTCAGTGCACGTTAAAGATCCCGATCACGTCTAAATTATTCCGGAGACGAAATTACCAAGGCCCTCTGCCTGGCCCGCCGAACCTTCCCTCCGCCTAACGACAAGCTGAACAGGGCGCACGCGGTGGCCCTCAGACAACTGCAGACGCTCACGAACCCCAACCCGGCACAATACCACAGACTCTACCCCGGAACATACCCGACGAATATATGCAAGGTCTGCCACACTGCTATAGCAACTTTACCCCACATGTTCTGGGACTGTAGCAAAAACCCTGACGGTGCTAACTCCGGAACCCTTCCGCCGCGGTGGGCAGCTGCCTTGCGCAGCCGCAGTCTCGGTGACCAACTCTGGGCTGTCCAGCAGGCCCGCGAGGCGACGGCGAGGCAACACCTCGATGTCCCCACGTGGGAGACCTAAGGCCCTGTCGGCGACAGGACTTTTGAATAAAGTTGTTACCAACCAACCAACCAAATCTCCACTACGGCACCTCTTTATTCCTTTCTGCTTGAACTCCCTCCTTTATCCTTCCCCTTACGGCGCTCCTCCGGTGCGCACCGAGACATATGAGACAGTTCCTGCGTCATTTCTAATACTCAAACCCTTTTTTTGCCTGTGGAAAACAGGAACGCGCTCCTAAATAACTTCAATCGACGATGGGAGGCTGGCCAATTTCCTCCGTCATAGAAGGTAGGTTAATGGCAGAAAAAAGAGCACTCGCCAAAAAAGGAAAAAGAAAAAACAATTAACGTTTCGGGGCCCGTACGGGTCCCATGTTCACAATGGCAGCGGATGGACGAAGGTGGTGACATGTGTACGGTCTAGGTGGCGTAATGAGCATGCGAAAATCTCAGAAAGATTACCCCGCGTTCGGTTGGAAACACGCGGTGTTATTTGGATGTAAAGTGATTCGAGAAGTAAGCGTGAAGATAAATACCTCTACGTCGCGATGACTCAGGCGCTGTTCCAATCGATATCATGTGATGCAGCTTGATGGTGTTCAGCCAAGGCATTTTCTTTCGTGCTGCCTTTGGCGACGCCATTATGGTGTTGTTTTAAGCGCCTAATAAAACTGCTTGATTCGCCGATGTATGCAGCATTGCAGTTCTTGCAGGAAATTTTGTACACCACCTCGGGAAGTCTGATTCGTTCAAGGCGGTCTTTAACTCTTGCAAGTTTTTCTTTCACTTTAGTTGGTGGCGCGTAGGAGATATGGATATTGTAGTCTTTGAAGACCCGGGCTGAGGGCTTGCTGACTACTGGAGCATAGGGGATGCTTGCCCGCTTGACTTTATCGGTGGCCGTTCTGTCCACGTTTTGACGTGGACAGAGGCGTTCTGCGGTCAATGTCATATTTTGCGGGTACCAGTTGTTGGCAAGATCCTTCCTCAAGATTTTTCGTTGAGATCAGAGTGTCCTCGGGCATGAACAAAGGTGGAAAGTGCGGCCGAGAAGTGCGGACGCTACGGAGCGTTTATGCGGAATAGGGTGTGCTGAATGAAAACTCAGATAGCGACCAGTGTTAGTGGGCTTGCGCTGCATGCACGTTGCGAACCCAATGCTTGCTCTTTGCATAAGTACCTCCAGCAAAGGAATGACACCATTCTGTTCTTCTTTGGTGAACTCTATTGTCGGCTGAAAGGAGTTCAGGTGCTCAAGGAAACGGCTTGCATCCTGTCAGCGAATCACACAGATAGTCATCGACGTACCGGAAGAACTGTTTAGGGGCCGGATAAAATGAACCAAGTGGTTCTGCTTCAGTGCGTTCTAGAGCAATGTTTGCGCGTAGGACAAAGACGGAAGCACCCATAGCTTTACGAAGCAGTTGTTTGAAGTGTTGCTTACTGAAGACCAATTACGTGTTGCGCAAGCAGAATTCGAGCAGACGACAAATGTGAACAATCTTAAAAGGCGTGCATGAAGGGAGCGAGACGTCGTTTTCTAAAAAACGCGTCTGTAGGATGAAACAGCGAAGTCTACCGGATCTGATGTAAACATTGATTTCACGTTGAAAGAGACTAGGACGTCCCCATCGTCAATAGGGACGTGCTTAAGCTTCAGGACGAAGCGGGAGGATTCTTTTACATACGTCGCTGTTCTTCCAACCAGAGAGCAAAGCACTTGATGAAAGTATCCGGAGAGCGCGTGCAATGATGAACGCGTAAAGTCTGCTATAGAGCGTAGTGGTACGTCCGATTTTTGCACCTTAGGAAGGTCGTAGATAGCAGGTGCCTAGGCGCTGTGGCACAGCAGCCGAAAATAGAGCTACTTGCTTTTTTAATGGGAAGAACTTGAAGACGTCGGAAAGTAGTCTTTGAAGTTCTGTGTCTACCTGCTTTGTGGGGTCACGTTTTACTTTTTCCTACCTGGCCCCTTCCTGGAGAAGCGTCGACATTTTTAGGATGTAGTCTCATTGGTTGAGAACGATGGTTGAATTCCCCTTGTCAGCAGGCAGGATGACAATGTCTTTGTTCTCTTGGAGTCTTTTCAAGACATGCATTTTAGGTGAAGTCACTGTTTCTGTTTTCTTTACGCAACGCTTCGAAAGGGTCCCGGTGGCATGGCAACGAGATTCTTCTCGCTTCCTAGGGTCAACCTAGCGGACTGCCTGCTCCACAGCGCAGGCCATTCTCCACCCATTTGGCTGCGCGCTGGTATTGAAATTAAGACCTCGACTTAGGAGGTCCAATTCTTCCGAGCCCAGGCGGTGGGAAGATAGGTTGGGTATCCCAAATGCAGCACGAGAAACGACCCTGTTATTCAGAAACGAAGAGAACTTGGCTTCTTGAGCTCGGTTTCTCTCTTGACAGGACATGGCAGCAGCGCTGTTGGCGTGAAGCAGGACGCTGAGAAAATCGCTGTTGAGGCAATCATCCAGCATGCGTTGCGCGACGAAAACATAATTTTCCAGGCGCTTGATGGCGCACCTGGTATCCATTATGCGCGCTTGAAGTAGACGCTTCTCAGCTTGCGTAATGATTTGCCTTCCAAAAGGAGTGCAAACTCGAAGTGGCAGTCTAAGGGACTTGAAAATAAGGCCATGGTTCTTGCTTCGCAAATTGAAGTACAGATGGTGCCAATTGGTTCCTCCACATATAAGTGTTAAAGGCAATGAGGCGGCGTACAGTCTCACCCATGCAGCGCTGCCAGGTAATTCATTAAGAAAGGTACCTCAAGATGTCAAGAGACCCTTCAGAGAAATGGTGTCCAGCCATTTCAGTGCCCTCTATTTCAGTGATACATTGGCCAATCTGGCCAACGTAAACACTGCCACATTGCAGCGGAAACTGGTACACCACCTCAGTGGTGCAATGCACGTACTGGCAGTCGTGCTTAACGGTGCGAGCAGCGCTGCACGGACCGTCCGCCACACGCCTGCAAAGCTGAGACAACCTATAATATATATACAGGGGTCGAAGAACACAAGACGGATGGACGGATCAATGATAGACTGCGGCACCATTTCCGCTCTCTGAGGGATGAAATTGGCGCTAATCTCTCCAGAGATTGCAAGGAATGCCATTGTTGTTACCCCAAGCTTCATCAGTCAATTATCGTAGGAAGGGGAAGTCTAGAATTGAGCGGGAAACTTTAGTTGCAGCATACATGCGCAAAATTGGCCTTTACAACTGTGTAAGTGAGGCTTCTCTGACTCTCCTAGGTAAAGAGCTAAGTTTTTATTAAAAAGTGATATTTGTGTCACCCCTTTGCAGTAATTTTTTCATTGCCGTCTTAAGCGATTTTACCACATGTTATTCTTGTATTTTTATTATTCCATGGCATTCCCCGCAAATGCAGTTTTACTGCTATGTGTTTCTTCATAATAAATGTCAGTTGCTAGTTACCGCTTTTCGTGTTCACCTCGTCTTACGTCCTGTCCTTAAGTCGCAGTTCTTTTACCTTTTAAACACTAACCTGTGTGCGTGCTGTCTGATAGCCGCTAGAAATAACCCATGAGATGCCTACGGACTATAGTGTTACATTTATTGACATCAGGCTTTTATATCGTGAAGAACTAATTTTCTGGATATAGGAGCCATGCGCAAATAAGACGCTGCCGTTCGGGCCACCTCATTCCAAACTAGTAAAAAGGCGTGTTGGACGATTATGCCTGAGAAGCGCTTTAGGTCTCGCCCTGATCTTACGGCTGTCAGCTGCAACAAATTCTGCGTCTCAGACCTGCTGGGTAGCGCCACATGTCCTGGTCAGTGTCGCAAAAGTCATATTTAATCGCATTCGTTTAAAGGATACCATCACATTCTAAGCTTCCCTTGAACATCAGATTGGTTTGAACCCTTGCACACACGGCTTCCCCACAGCCTAAAAAAAGATCTGACAAAAGGCGAACCTAAAGCTTCCGTTTTCCGACCCTGAGAAGCCGCAAAAATTGTGCACACTTACCAAGCCTCCTGGCGCAAAGAATCAAGAGTGCGAATTAGAGCACTGAACTGAGTACATTAAAGGTCTCATCGATTTGGCTTGCACTGGCTGCACTAGATCTGTAAAGTGCCGCAGCGGTGCCGAGCGGTGCAGCGCCTGCAGCGCAGGTGCAGCAAGCGCGGCTGGAGCCGCACTTGCGCACGACTGCAAAACGAAGACGGAAGTGCAGGCCTAGGAGACGCATAGCTTTGTTTACGTGTTTTACGTGCATGTTGTGTTTCGCTTGCACCGCTTGCCACGTGAAATGGCCCTCTTTGAAATTGCCGTGGAGCTATTGGACTCGGAAAGCGACAACGACTGCGACTACAGTGACATTCACATTGATTTCGCGACGACGAGTTCGACGATGCGTGTGTTTGGTAGCCTGTGCGTGATACGATGAGAGGAAAATCGTGTGCCGGGGTACAAAAACGTGATATCCAGGTATCATGAGCATGAGTTCAAAAGATTGTTGAGGGTCTCTAGAGAAACATTTGACTGACTAAGTGGTCAATTCAGAGCTTCGACGTTCCACCCAAACACGCTTCAAGGGCGTCAGAAGATATTGGCGGAAAGTACATGCTTAATTGCTTTTGTGTATATCGGCTCGCAGATGTCGATGTACGCCATAGGAGACAAGTTTCACGAGGCAGAGCCGTCAGTGCACACATGCGTGACGCGGTTCATCCACTTTTTGCACACACGTAGCGGTTATGTTATATGCTGGCCTAGCAGCGCAGAAATGAATCGCATCAATACAGGTTTCCTCTCCAATACTAGAGGCAAAGACCCACGGAATGCCATCGGCTGCATCGACGGTTCGCACAACCAGATTCTGACTTCAAGCGAATCGATGCAGTCATATTTCAATCGCAAGGGGCCATCTATCATTTTAGAAGGAATCTGCGATGATAGGAATCGGTTTCTGAATGTTTTCATTGGGTTCCATGGATCTGTCCACGATGCTCCCGTTTTGAAGGAGAGCCCTTTTTTCGCGCGTGCAGCATTTGAATGTGGTGAAAACTACATTCTGGGGGATAGTGCGTATCCTCTGATGCTTTGGCTGATGACTCCATTCTGGGACAATGAAGCCTCATTTCCATCTTGGAAAAAACAGTTTAATAAGCGACACAGCCAGCAGAGGGTGTCCTTCGAGAACACCTTCGGCATGCTTAAACAGCGTTTCAGGAGGTTGTACCTTGTGGATGCCAAAACTTTTGTGCAATCCCGCTATATAGTTATGGCAGCGTGTGTGCTCCACAACCTGTGCAACAACGAGAGGGACTTTTTCCTGGAGCTTACATCGTTACCACAAGAGGAAGATGTGGGTAATGATGACACTGAAAGTGATTTTGACTGCAGTCTCCCAAGCTCTGGGCAGTCCCAGCGAGAGTTCATTGCAAAGGAGCAGTGGTAGGAACACGTCGCATCTCTGTGAATACCATGACAATGTGAAAACGTGTTTTGTAAAATGATTTGTCTCATATATGAGGAATGTTTCCTTTTGAAATAAAGTGAACATGCAGTGGTAGCGGAAGACAACTTTAGTCTCTCTGTTGTTACCCTTGTTGCTTTGCAATCAAGACTAGCAGGCGATCAAATCTCTCCATGTGGTCTGCATGCCACTTTGTCCTCTCTTCTTCCCACTTTTTCTTTCTTTTCATTCCTCACCTCTCGCTTCGGCTTGTTTCTTTCTTGCTTGCCCTATTTTTTCCAGCACCTCCAAAAGAGGACTAAGCTGTGACTTGCTGTGGCGTCTCCTTTTAGAGCCCGGGCTGCCCTCAACTGTTGCAGACAGTCTGTCCTCAACTGGCACAGGCAAAAGCTCGGCGGATGCTTCTGTGGTGATTGCCCTGTAGAAAATATACACACAGGTGCCACACCATTTCCAGGTTTCCCACAAAAACTGTCTTTCGCTTACCCTGAGCATCCGCTAGGAAGGATGGCCTTTCCAGGCTGCAAGAGGAATCGTGGGTTAATACTGTGCTCCTTTTCAAGTATCTCCCCAATTCTTTATGTACTGCGTGATGCACAAATGATCAACCCCATTGAATGACATTGTAAATAAGCACACTTACTCTTCATATTCGCAGGTCACGCGGTGGTGACCAGATGAGATGTTTACCTTCTTGGTCTTCTTATACGCTCAGTCAAGTGACTTACACTTATTTTTAATCTGTGTGGTGGTCATATTGCACATAAACTCTATGTTGATAAGCTCAGTGAGTCTCACCCACTGAAGCTTTCTTGTGCTAAAATAAAATTATAACATAGTTACATATAAAACACGCTGCTACATGTGACTGAAATTTTGCGGTAGAACTTCGATAGGTTCCTTTAATACTTAAATGTGGCGCTTTCTAGTACTTTAAAATCAAAATATTTGCATACTGGCTGCCACACATTTCAAACACTCTTGAGATGAGAACTGATGTACGAAGCTTAAACAAATCCTGCGAGGAATGCATGAAAACATTCCACTAGCATTGTTGTAAGTATAAATTCGAGAAACGACAGTTCACTTCATTGTTGCTCATAATATTGGTGGCAACCTAAAATGAAACTTCAAAAACAACGTACCGGAGTTCTCTGTTCTTTCCCACCAAGCCCTTCATCCGCGTGTACTTGGAGATGAGGAACTTGGCTTTTCGAATGCTCTGTGTCTCTGCTGCTTCATCAGCGGACGCGGATGCCGCTGGAAAGGCGCCTGGCCCCACTACATTGAAGCCGTCACTGGGACAGACCTTTGTGGGTGGTTGTGTTACAAGAGGAATATTTTCAGCTTGCGTATCTTGGGCAACGAGCCGGAGTGTCAAGCGCTGCTCCTCAGCGAAGACAAACACTAGCATTTGGAATGTGCACACAGCACAGCATATGTCAGAATTGCTAAATGGACCTAAATCAATGCGGCAATGTGACGGGGACCTATGCGTTGATCGTGGCCAACCGCTACCCGTGGCCACAAGTATGAATAAAGCACAAACTTCCTGCTAACCACGCTTTCATCGGAAACATGCAGCACCACTTGCCTGATGCCTAGTATATATATCCATTCGCGTTTTCGTCCTCCAGTGCTGAGCCGTCGGGTTTGTACACAAGCCTAACTTCTTTTTAAACGCCGTGGACGAGAACATGCATCGCCGTCTGCTCTTGGCTGGGCGGCAATTACGCCATGCTGCAGTTTTCTCTGCACTTGCTCTGGAGTGAGTGCAGGCTGGCCGAGAATTCGTGCAGCACTTCGCCAGCCCCTTGACAAAACGAGAAGAAAAGTGTGGAGGGTGCGCGCTGCGCCAGAAAAACGAGGACGGCGGTGCTGCACCTACTGAACTAGTGCAGCCGGTGCAGCCAAATCGAAGAGACTAAATGTGTCAACTGAACTGCGTACACCATTCCATTGTCATGTGCGAAAAGCAACGTTGGCCAAAGCGGTAGGGGTCTGAATGACCGCCTATGGGAACATTGCGATAATGTGTCCGAAAAGCGAGACGGGTTTCAAGATGCACAGTGCGAAAAATCTAAGCCTGATGGTAACAGTGTAGACGAAGGCGAACCGTTAAAGAGTATTTCATTTAAGGTGGTTCGCACAGAAGAAAGCGGTGCCGTGCTTTTTGATTGGAGTGCAACGAAAGAAAATGTCAACAACCACGGACTTAAGACTCTCCTAGTACTGGTCGGCTAACAATTCCCCCTTTTCCACACGGCTTCCGACATCATAGCTTAAAGTTAGCGTCTATGGACTGATACATTTCAGGAATCTTCATTTCCTACTATAATTACACGCTTAAGGGCATACACGTGGCTGCAGGGTCGGATTACAGGGCCAATTGGAGGCCTGTGGGAGTAACCTTCTTCCTAAAATGGACATTACTAGGCTGATAATTACATATTTTTGGCAAAGAGTGACCAAAGAAGAATACCAAGGTTCATTGATTAAATTTCTCTTGAATCACAGTTTTGCACAAGCTGCTTTACCCAAATCTAGAGTTTCTGTCAAATTTCGGCAACCATATTTTTATCTTTCGCAAGGTTGCTATACACACTCTAGCTAGGCTGTTTCTTCTGCACATGAATGTATGCAGTGAATCACAAACATTTTTCGGGTAGTTCGTTCACTGCATCCTTGTACCCTAATATTATATGAGGTGATGCACTCGCCCACTGCAGTGCTTTTACAATTACTACTGGAAGCTTTATAGCGGTTCCTTAAGCCCCGAGTATTTATCCAAGTATTATTAGTGCCATCAACACTACTTCTGATCTCACACTCAGTCCCATAAATGAAGTCTCAGCTTACTCTAATAATATTGGCGAATATTTTGGGACATTTATTTTAGCAGGACGCTCACACACTGCATTAAAATATACCGCCTTTAGACACTCAACCGGCCAATATTGAACACTAAAACCTTATGAAGTCCGGTGTAATATGAGTGCCGTTAAAGAACTAACGGGTTCTATATAAGATGCCACAGGGCTTATACCCCTGCCACAAGGCGAAGCAACACAACTCCACAGTGCAGGCCACAGGTCATACATCGCTAAGCGATCGTTGCTGTGCACGAGGTGGCTGAAGTGGGAATTTCAAAATTTAAATGCAGTATTGGGCGCACTTTTCGAGTTTGGAAATTTTATCTTTCTTCTTGCGCAAAATAAGAACAGACAGTTTCCGTCATCATCATCAGCAGCAGGTTTCTTTATCGCCTTGGCCATCACGACCACTCTGTATTGCTGCTACATTTTACTGCTTTGGGATCTAAACACAAAGTAAATGTTCGCGCCTTAAACGAAAAACTCTACAAACCATTTCAATTGTTATGAAATGTTATCAAGGGTTGATAGCCGTCTTTGTTATTTTTTCTTTGCTTTTTACACTGCATGGCGTTGCTAAAGCAAATACCCGAATGACTCCCATTTCGGCTGCAAAGGTACGGGAAGAGCACATTCAAACCAAGGCCCTCAGAGCACGAGGCGCAACACTAGTTCCATGTAGCTCACCATGACTCAGATTGCAACACGACATTTTACCAGCCGACGACCCCAAAAAAAGGAGCCTCTCTGAGAAAGAGCCTGTGGAATTTTCTCACTCTTCGCTCGGTAAGAGTAACTTTCCCTTTGACTGCTTCTCGGCGAAGGACGCCTGGAGGCAGCGAACAAGGACGACCAGGACCAAGCGCGCCCGTTTGGGGGAAGAAAGCAACGGCGCCGTCAAGTAATTACCCGTTCCAGAGCCGGAAAAACCGCAGAGAACTCGCCGAAGTTGAGGCCCGCGGCGCCGCAAGGACCCTAGGTGTTTTCGGGCACACGTAGCCGCTTGCACCACTTTTGCTACACCGTAAAAAATAGCAGTACACGCGATTTCTCCTCACCCGTTCCGACCGGTCGACTCCGCAACGAGTCACCCCGCTTGGTACAGTGCTGCACAAATTTGATAGGTTCCCATCTTGAATAAATGTGCCTCGTGTTTGATTTGCCAACGCCTGGTGAAGGGGCGGAACTTTAGAGGATTCAAGGACTGTGCTGAGTGAGATAGAATGCTCTGGGCCCTGGCGACAAAGCTCATCTAGTCTCCCTATGCACGAACTCTTAATTTTTCACTCCTTGCTTTTTCTTCATGATGTGAGTTTCGTAAAGGTGAAATTCAGCCCGCTGGTTTTAGTTTTCCCAAACTTCAAGCTTCGTTCCTTCTCCAACCCGAAAATTCAGACACGCTAAGAAATGACTCCCGGGTCCGATATAGCCTGTGCGCCACAACAGCTGGTGACCAGCGGTGAAATCTGAGCATAAAAGCGGCAACAGTTGACAAGCGAGAAATCAGCTGTCTAGGGACACGAATACATGCGTGGTTGTATGCTTGGATTTCCTCTGATCTGAACCAGATTCTAAAACAGTTTTAAATTTTAGAACTTTTAGAGATCTATGCTTAAATCCTCGAGGTTTGCTATTTTTGCTTAGTTGTTTTGGAAATAGCCAAGACTGGGAACTATCACGAACCTACAGAAGCGGCAGAAGCCGGACCTGCTGCGGTTGTGTGGGCAATTGGGGATTGATACAAGGAGTTTGGCAGAAAAATCCGTGATCATTCAGGCAATTACTAATTTGAGTGCAGAGAAGCATGGAGCCTCATAGAATAAAAAAATTGAAAAGCAGCTCAGAGAGCTGAAAGTGCGGTAAAATGAGTAAAGGCGGAATGAGCGTGAAAGTGAGAATAAAGCAAAACGATTCGAGCGAGACTCCGTAAATTGTAACTTGAGTTCATTAAAAAACCGGCTACTAAGGTAAGCTACTAAAAAGTCGGCCACAGGCTACTGACGCTTCTCCCCTGCGAGGCAGTGGAGGTTGTTGCACATCTCAGCAAGGAGGACGGGGAACTCTACGAGAAGGTCAAGGCTTACCTTCTACGAAAGTACAGACTTGGCACTGAAACGTTCAGGCAAAGATTTCGGGTAGCTAAGAAGTCAAGGGATGAGAGCTATCCCGAGTTGTACAAGTTGAAAGCGAACTTGGTCGAATAGTTAAAGAGCACAGAGTCCTACAATGACCGGGAAGCTGTACTTGTGAGAATATTTTTGAGCAGTTTTACAAGTGCCTGCCTGAATTGAAAGGAATTGGGTACAGGGCGGGGTAAACGTCACGCGTGCGACAAAAGCTGCATAACTTATTGAGGAATACGCTTCACGCCGGCAGTTTAGTAACAACAGTACAGTTGATAGGCCCCTTAATTTCGGTAGAAGCGCGAACTATCGTTTCTGGAGTCTCCTTGGCAGCCCTGCAGTCTAGAAAGAAAGGTTTTTTAGGATAAGCCTCAAAGAAAGGATCACAACCAAAAGGGTGAAAAGCGGCCGAAGTGCAGAAATAAAAAGTCGCGTTTGAAGCTTGGAGGCCGCTCACTTGCTCCAGATGCAATGAGCCGGGTCAGATATCAGTGAACTGCTGGAAGGAAAGCGGTGCGTTCTCGCATGTCAGTAACAGCGATGAAAACATGAAGTTGTTGGAACATTACATGCATGACCTGGTAGTGACCGGGAAGCCATGAAAAGTGCTGCGCTACTCAGCCGCAACGATGGATGGTGCCCATCTGTCGTATGTGTCACCATCCGATAACACAGGCCAAAGTGCATAGATCCGACAGGTAGTAGACGATCAAAGCGTGCGCTTGCCTATAGCAACAGTGGTGGTTGAGGGCCCTTTCGGTAAGCTTGAAACCAAAGCTGCACTTTCAGGAAAGCTACCTAAATGCTATTCTATTTGTTCTCCGAAAAATCGGATATGTTAATACGGGATTAGGGGATCCATTTTGGAGACCGAGTTGTGCAGGCATAAACACGTTCGAAGGCGCGAGAGCTTGCTACCCTGCACACTGCTGGGAATTCCACTACGGTGGAAACGGCAGTTAAACTTGGGGCGCAAATGGACGACCAAGGCTCAGTAAATCGCGCTACGTATAGAACAAGCAAATGACGCGACCATAAAGGAGGTCAAAAACCTCCCAAGACCTAGTAGGTGGATACGTGTCTGCTTCCAGGTCTGTGTTTTCGCTTTTCGCTGTCTTCTCGTGTGTGGCGTGGGTCGGACAGTGCCCTCCGTGAGACCGAATGCTGACGACGCCCCTGCGGAGAAATTCCCGGCACGGCGGGCGCATTCTCAAGTGAGAAAACCCAACCTGAACCCTCAGGGGCAAGCTAGGCTTAGCTCGGCGCTGCCGAGCGAGGCCGCGCTACACGTCTGCATGGATTCTGCGTTGTCGACGACGGCTACGCGGATGCCCGCTGTGTTGCCACCTGACGCAGCCTCCACGTCCACGCAATCGTCAGCGCCTCTGGGCCTCCAGCCTGCGTCGTCTTCCGATGCTACGACTTTGGCCTGTGACATGGACTGCTCTACTGCCTCCGTGCCCGTGGCACTCCCTCAAGAAACTGTGCTTGTCGCGCCAGTTCAGTATTCCCACCAAGGGCCGTCACCAGCGTCTGAGCCTCCTCCACAGATGCCTCCCGTGAGTCAAGGCTCTCTTCCGCCTGCTGCGAACTCGTTCCGCGTTACCATCAAGCCTACATTGCGCTTTGATATGACTGCCATCCCTGCCCGGAATGTTCAAGCCACAATTGACCATGCCCTTGGCTCTTCGAACTACTGCGGGTTTGTCGTCCATCGCCCATCGAACACCATCACGGTAAACTTGTCATCCTTGATGGACGCCCAGAAACTTTGCGCAGTTACGCGGATCCCCTTGGATGACAGCAAGCATGTCCCGGTGCAAATATATTTTGCATCTGGTCCTGACACACTCCGCTGCATGGTTTATCATGTCGACAGCACGAGCCCTCCCGAGGAGGTGCGCGCAAATATTCGCTGCTCAACTCATGTTGTACTGCAAGCACGGCCTATGGGTCGCCGGGGCTCATACCTGCTCATCCTGCAAGGCCCGTTGACTCTCCCAAAGTACCTTACCTACTACGGTGCGATCGTCAAACCACAGCCCTTCCGACCTCGTCGTATTTTTTGCTATCACTGCCACAAAGAAGGACATATGCAAAATACCTGCCCTAATCCAGCAGCTGTGGCTGACATGAATGAACCAACAGCTCATTGTGCCCTGTGCAAATCGCCGGACCATGACATTCGCTCTCCCGCTTGTCCAAAGAAGAAGCAAGTGAAGAAGTTTCACAAGTCGCCTACAAAAATCGATGTTCCTACAAGTAATCGCTTTGCAGCTCTCGCATGTGACGACAACGACTTCCCAGAACTTTTTTTATCTGAGCCTGCTGCTCACCATACGTCTCCTCGCCAGCGTACATATGCACAAGCGGCTCACCTTCCCGGATCAAATGGTACGCCCAAACGTCCAGTGCATCCATCACATGTGGATACCACAGATGACGACACAGCTTTAGACAATGCAATTGCGGAGGCTCGCCGCCGACTAGACGAACTCACCCAGCGCCGGGAACAGCGTCGTTCTCAATCCTCTCGAAGAATTCTCATAACTCGAGAGCAATCATCAGAGGAATCACCTAGGGTAAGCACTGGCCCACAATCAGGTGCCGACCACCTGTTAGCAGTGACTACCCCGACAGTGGACAAGATATTAGCGCTGATGAAGCAGGTGACATCCCTCATCGTGGAAGCTCTTCGGCCTCGTCATGGATAGCGCATCATCATCGGTGGTGGTGCAGTGGAACTGTCGAGGTTTCGCTAATAAGGCCTCTGAAGTGAACATCCGCCTTCGCGACGGAAAGCTGAGGGCATGGGCGTTCCTACTGCAAGAGCATAATGCACTCTCACGCCTTTCAGGTTTCTGCGCATACCATTCACCATCTATCCCTGATCGCCGTTGCACCGCCTCCTCCCTCAGCCCAGGTAAATCTGCAATTTATATTCACAGTTCAGTTCCGCACACACCGCTCGACCTTTCACGGTGGTGCAACACACGTCAAGAGGTTGTCGCCCTTCTCGTAAAACCTGCACGCACACCCCTTATTCTAGTTTCTTTTTATAGTCGTCCTGGCTCCGCATCTCCCAATCTGGGATGGGTTCGTTTTCTACGTTCTACCAACTCGGGTATCCCTATTCTAGTTGGTGGTGACTTCAACGGCGCACACACTGCGTGGGGTTACCCATCGGATTCCTCAAGGGGTTCACACATCCAAGGGAGCTTTTCAGATCATTCCTTTCAACTTTTAAACCACCCGAATACTTCTACCCGCCCACGAGGTGGCCCGTATTCACCTGATTTGACTTGGTGGTTAGGCCCCGGTAACCCTCGTTGGGCTGTTGATTATGATACGTGGGGTAGCGATCACAGCCCTATTTTTATCTCCCTCACGCCTACGCGTCTACGGAAAATACGCCGCACTGTAAGAATAACATCATGGGATTCTGTACGCGCAGACAATCATTTATCTGCATTCAACCCCTCTTCAGCATTGTCTACTCTATCTGCTGTTCTCGCTACTCACACTATTACCACTACTGTAAATGAAGACGACCCAAACCCGGACATACATCTCTTGAATCTGTGGGCTCTTCGTCGCCAGGCGGATCTTTACGCTACTCGTCACCCCGATGACCCTTCGGCTCTTCCTACTCTTCACCGCGCTACCGCACGGGCGCGGCGCTATGCAAAGCGGCTAGGCAGGCAACGCTGGGCTGCATGGTGTGCCAGCCTGTCCTCTACGCAGGGCAATCGACATCTTCGGAGAGTGTTTCACGCCATGGAGCGCCCTTCTCAGGTTGCAGATTACACAGAGAGCATTCGCCTCGCGCTAAAAGTGGATGAGGACACATTTGCACAACAAGCGGCCCGTCAATTTTTTCCAAACCATGACTGCACCGCTACGTCTCCACCTGACTTATCGGTAACAGAGCCCCCCGATGGGATTACTTCTGACCTCACCATGGCAGAGCTGCTGGCCTCCATTGACCGTATAAAAACTACTACTACTCCCGGGCACGACGGCATACCTAACTCCTTATTCCGTAACTTGGAAGGGAGTGCTTTGGAAAGCCTACTTGATACTTTTAACGAAGTGTGGCTTTCTGGCGTCATGCCGGGAGACTGGAAGCATTCTATTGTGGTTCCAATACCCAAGTCAGGTCAGCCTCCAGTATCTCTCTCGGTCCTTCGTCCAATTTCCCTTACCCCTACCAACTGCAAGCTTTATGAAAAAATTCAAGCAGCACGCTTATCATGGTGGCTGGAATCCCATGATTGTTACCCAGATTCCCAAATTGGTTTCCGCCCACAAATTGGAACGGAGGACGGCCTTGCTACTTTGGCTGCTGACGTGCTTGACCACTCTCCACAGAGTCACCTTGTACGAACCGTAATCGCTACAGACATAACAAAGGCATATAATAACATCCTTCACTCTGCCATTCTTGCCTCCCTTCAAACTTTTGGTCTCTCTCACCGGTTCCTCCTCTCCATTCACGCCTTTTTAGCAAATCGAACCTTCAGCGTGCGTGTCCACGGAAAGCCCTTTGGTAATTTTACTTCCAATAGAGGAGTGCCGCAGGGCTCCGTTCTCGCCCCCACATTATTTATTGCGGCTTTAATTCCTCTTGTTCGAGCCCTAGAGACCATCCCTTCTATCCGCGTGCTTGCATATGCCGATGATATCACCTTGTGGTGCTGTCATCCAGATGCGTCTATTCATCAGTCGGTCCTTCAACACGCGCTGGATGTATTGACATCTCGCCTCCCACCTTTCGGTCTAACACTCTCTCCTACTAAATCATGTTTCATTCGAATTAGAAATAAAGCCGCCTTACGGAAAGCTCCCCCTTTAAATTTTACGGTACATAACTCTCTGATTCCTCAGGTAGAAACTGTTCGTATTCTTGGTCTTCTCCTCCATACATCTGGGACTGGCACGCCGTAGCTGACAGCCATCCGTAAATCGGCTCACGCTACTCTAGGTCTGATTCGTCGCATAGCTATGCGCTCTGGTGGCGCACGTGCTCATACGGCCCGCCAGCTTGTGCGCTCTATCCTTCAGCCACGGATAGTATATCAGGCTCAATTTCAACGTCTCACCCGCAGACAGTGGGACTCCCTTGAAGCTATCAATCGTGAGGCTATGCGCATCATAACATATCTGCCTCGTTTAACACCCATACCTGTGCCACAGGAGTTCGCCCAACTTAATACACTCAGTGAAATCATCGACCAACGGGTGGCAAATAGAGCTCGAAAACAGTCTCTCAAACTTCATCGTTTAAAGACACTTCCACCGTGGTCCTATTGCCAGCTCACTGACAATCGCCCGACTGTTTCCCCGTCGGTATCAGCAGCGTATCTGCTTGAAGGGTGCATATTATACACGGATGCATCTCATTCTGCAGAGAGGGGAGTTACTGCTGTGTATAGTCCATCTCATCCGCATCTCAACTCTCGCGCAACGTATACTGCGGATACGTGCACTCCCCTGGCATTGGAACTTCAAGCAATTTACAATGCCATTGCTTCCCTTCCGCTCGTTCCAACATTCAATACGGTTCACATTTACACCGACTCCCGCGCCGCCCTTAAACAGCTGAAGGCTGTTCGACGAACGTTCCAGATTTCACAATCTATTCATGTGCTCTGCGCAAAGTATCCATGTCCTGTGCGCATACACTGGATTCGCGGCCATGCCCAGGATCCACATAACATTCAAGCGGATGCTATGACTCATCTTCATACATTAGACGATCCGCCACCTTCCCCTCTTCCCCCAGATCCGTTCCTGTCCCACGTTTCCGATTCCGAAGTTCTGCGCCAGCGAACACGCGCTCTAATTCCTCCGTGTTCGCACCCTCTCCCCCGTAGTCTTACTCGGCAGGAGGAGGTATCCGTGCGCCGGATTCGGGCAGGGGCGGCTCTGACACCATCTGTCTGTCATCGATGGCGTGCCAAAGATCTGCCACTACCTGACAGGTGCCCTCACTGTGGCGCTGCACCGGACATATGTGATGTGCGGCACTTGTTGTGGACGTGCCCAACGACGGCTGCTATCAGAAAACGGCTCCTCAGGGAGGTGGGCCTGCGGTGGAACCGCGAAAGTGACTTCGTGAAGTGGACAATGGACAACCGTTTCATTAACAACCTCTGCGACTACCTCAGCGCAACGGTTCTTCACTCCTTCTTTTAACTTTCAATCCCGTGCATTCCTTCCCCCTTCCCTTTTTCAACTTATGCCTCATGGCACACTTCTCGAATAAAAAAAAACCTCCCAAGAACAATTAAGAGAGAAAAAGAGGCATTCCTTTTGTTATTGGACATTATTTACTTTATCGCTAATGAAAGGATGAGCGTAGAGGGGAGCGAGGCTAAGTAGTCGTTACCCAGTAGTACTTACAAGGCTTAGTGCGACTTTCTCGTGGATTTGTGGCCATGCCACCTGGCTATCGGGAAAACTCAGCGGATGCTTTTACAAGACTACTATTGGCCTGTATGTTTTAAGGACTTGGAGCGTTTTGTACGATCGTGTGACACATGCCAGCGGGTCCGAAAGCCGCAAGATAAAAGGAAAATACCGATGGTGTTAGTACGGATCATTAATGAGCGTGTTACCGGTTGGTGGTAGATGTAAATGGGCCACTTCCCACGACAGAGTCAGGGTATTGTTATATCCGCACCATGTTATGCCCTGCCACAACGTTTTAGAGGCTGTCGCACGGCGCGACGTGACGTCAGAGAGTGTTGTGCATTTACTGTTATCAGTCTTTGCACGAGTAGGATTCCCTTCCGAGATCCAAAGTGATTAGGGGAGTGTATTCACTAGTGCCGTTACCACCTCATTTCTAGAGCAGTGCGGCATTAAGATAGTGCACAGCTCAAATCATCATCCGCACAGCAAGTGCGTAGAAGAGTGGCATTCTGTTCAAAGCGCATGCTTACAGGGCTGCGCTATGACAACAAGCGCGACATGGACGCATGCCTACCTGCTGTACTTTTCGCTTTGCGGCCAATGCCACTTGAACCCACTTGATTTAGCCGCGCGCACCTCTGCTTATAGTACGCCGCGCCTGGAAAAGGCGCGGAGAGGACCCGACGGTGGTAGAATTCGCGTTGACTCTGCTGGATTGTCTACATAACAAGGAACCTGTGGACGCCAGCATGAAGTCAGCCCGGGCTGGTTCTCAGGTCCACTGTGTTCGGACACCCCACCAACGGATGTTTTCTATAGGTGACAAGGTAATGTTGCTGAGAGCTTCAAGGCAAAATGCGCTGGAAGTACAACAGGAAGGGCCCGCTGAAGTAGTAGCCAAGCTCTCTATCACCAACTACATAATGAAAGCTCCAGCAAGGAGCAAATAAGTGCGCATTTACCATTGCATAATGAAGCCTTACGTGCAAGAGACGATGCGCAAATATAATGCTGAACCTTCCTAAGGAGATGAAAGACAATCTTATCTGTTTTAGCGGAGAGGAAAGCAAAGCGTAGGAGCTAATCTCAAGAACTGGGCGGAGAGAGCTAGAAGAATCTGAGTTGTTGGATCTCAGTGAACTGACAGCAGAGTTTGATCACAGGCTTATATGTAGGCCGGGCAGAACTGATTGATTTGAGTATAATATTGAGCTAACTTCCGAGGACCCGGTGCGGTCAAGGTGCCGTCGACTCTCTCCAATACAGAAATATATCCTTGATATGGAGGTGAAGTGCATGCTGTAATTAGGAGCAATCAAGCACTTTGAAAGCGAATACGCTTCGCCTATGATCGTTGTTGAAGCTCCGGGTAAATACTCAAGGCCAGTACTAGACGACCGGAAGTTAAATGCTCTCACAGAAAATCAAGTGTACCCTTTTTCGCAAAATCGCGGAGAGAGTGGATCAGGTCAGCCAAGCAGCCTATGTAACTACGCTAGACCATACTCGAGGGTACTGGCACCTGCCGCTCACTGAGCGCGTCAGCAAATAAGCAGCTTTCGTCACTCCAACGGGAAGCTGTCAACAATGATAAGCTTCGGGATCAAAAATACTCCCTTTTGTTTTTCACGACCAATGGATAGGGCTCTAAAGGGCTGTGAAGCATTTGTGGTGCCCTACTTGGACGACATTGCCGTCTTCTCAAATTCATGAGCGGAGCATGTATTGCATCTGAGAGCAGTGCTAAGCCATTTGCGTCAAGCTGGGCTCACTGTAAAGGCCGAGAAAAGTCACCTTGCGAGGGCAACCGTGGATATTTGGGTCATTACGTAGGCCAAGGTTCCCAGAAACCTGGTGAGGTTGAGATCTCGGCGGTAGCAGACTACCCGTGGCCTAGAACAAAGACGGGCGTTCGGGCTTTCTTAGGGCTCACGGCATATTACAATCAGTACATCCGTGATTACTCAGCTTTGTCAAGCCCCCTAACCGATGCTCTAAGCACGACAGAGCCAACAAATGTAGTCTGGAATGAAAACAACCAAGCGTCCTTCATACACATGAAGGCGGTACTGATTAGCCGCCCGGTATTGCGAGCTCCTGATTACCTCCGAAATTCACGGTCCAATGTAATGCGAGTGATCCAGGAATAGCTGTCGCTCTCTGCCAGAGGGATGACGATGGCAACGGACATCCCGTGCTCTACCTGAGCCAAACTGAGCAGTCGAGAGATCACGTACCGCGGGTCGGAAAAAGAGTGCGCTTGCATTGTTTGGGCTATCAAAAAATGGCAATGCTATTTCGGAGGCGCCAAATTCACCGTAGAGACGGACCATTGTGCCCTTTCCTGGCTGAAAACCACGACATAAAAGAACAATCGCCTTCTGTGGTGAAGCATGATACTGCAGCAGTATCATTTTGACATAAATTGGAAGAAGGGCAAAATGAATGGGAACTCGGATGCACTTAGCCGTTCTTTCTAAGCAGCCCGAGGTGCTCTTAAAGCATTCAAAATTGTTACTTCACGCGTTTGTGTGCGAATGTGTACTGTAGCATGTCCAATTTTCTCAGCAAAAATGGGTCCTGAGAGTTTTGATTGTGGGATTTTATCCCGCAGCTATAGTCACGAGATTGTAGCAATTCCTCACGTGGTTGATGTTTCAAGACGCCTCAAATATTCTGGTCAACGTCACAAAATACAATGTTATGAGCGACAGAGAGATGCTGATTCCTCTGCAGGCAACTAAGTCGTCGCTGCTAGCCGCCTGACGACTGCTAGCCGCCGAGAGTCATCTGGCGGGGAAGGAAGCTGTCATGACTCAGCTTGCGACACGACATATGACCAGCCCACGACCCCAAAAAAAGGTGCTTCGCTGAGAAAGAGCCTGAAGAACTTTCTCACGTTTTGCTGAGTGGGAATGACCTTGATATTATATAGTGCGGTAAGGAGGCCTGATGAAGCATATATGCTGTTACAGAGTGAGCACGTACTACGCAATCATCACTTACAGGACAAATATTAGGTTGGGGCAACATAAAAAGATTGAAAAATAATAAGCCCCTGCGCAGTGGTAGCGTTCCTGTCTCGAACGCCGGAGGGCCAGGTTCGATTCACTTACCGGATAGCGCAAACTACATCTAGTATTCCCGATCAAGTAGAATATATATCCCAAAATTTCTGCGTTGAACAGACTTGGTCTGGCAGAAGATCGCCTTCGTTTGGGACGCATTCTTCATGAACAAAAATCTACGAGCGTTCAGACCGTGAGTGGGGTCACGCGGAGACCGAGGGTGCCTGAATTCCATGAATTCTCCTGCCAACTAAAGTTTTACAACTACAAGTCGACAACGTCAACAAATTTTTCAACATTAGAGGTTATAGGTGCAAGCTGAAGGATTTGCCGAGATATGTACAACCTTTGTCCGTAAAGTTCCGAGTCTGAGTCTTAAAAAATGCGTTCAACGTTGCAATCTTTTGAGCAGCACGATTTCGAAATATTCTCCCCTGCAGTAAATACACAAATTCCAACACTTCTTGAGGTCCTGCAAACCGCAGAAAACGGTTCTTTTGGCAGGGCTGGGCGCTCTTTTGTCGTGGCATCTTGAATGGTCTCCACGCTCCCAATCCACTGACCTTTTAGGGCTCTCTTCAGACGAGGAAACAGGGAAAAATTCCATTGGGAGAAGTCAGGCGATTATGGCGGATGGCGAAGTACAGTAATGTTGCGCTTTGCGAGAAATTTTGTAAGGCTCAAAGCAGTGCGCGGCCTTGCGTTATCGTGTAAAAGGCTTCATGGTTCAGATTTCTATAAGCCATGGCGACGGCGTTGCAGTGCATCACACATGTGTTGGGGCTTACGGATATAAAACTCCTGATTCACCGTCTGCCCTAGTGGGATGAACTCGTGGAGTATGACACCTCTGGCATTGGAGAAAACTATCAGCATCATCTTTGTTTTGGTCTTCTCTCGCCGCATCTTTCTCGACGCCGGAGAGCTTGTGAACCGCCACTTGGCACTCTGCGTTTTTTTTTTGAGGATCGTATTGAAAACAACCTGTTTCGTCTGGAGAAATGATGCTGTCGACAAATGCAGCATCCTTCTGTGTCTCGGAGAGCAAATCAGCACTCTCTGATGTCAGCGTGTCCATCTTGTCCTTTGTGAGGGAGTGCGGCACAAGTCTGTCAATAAGCTTTCGTTTCCCCAAGTTCTCACTCAAAAGTTGATAGAATGTTGTCTTTCTAATGTCAAGAACATCTGATAGCATGCGGACTGTAATAGTGCGGTCTTGCTGGAAGACCTTCCTGATCCGAGCCACGTTGTTTTAATTCCGTGAGGTTGAAGGGCGCTCATGCCTTGTGTCGTCTTTCACCTACGTTCTTCCCGAATTCAACCTCTTGTGCCACTCGACAAATCGCGTCCGCGATAAAGACTCTTTGCCGTAACATCTCGAAGGAGCTCACACGTCTGTCTGGCTGTATCGCCAAGCTTCACACAAATATTTATGTTTACACACTGCTCCAGGTGGACGTCCGTCTCTCCACATTCACTCACAGTAGAATGCGCAGACGACTAGTGACAACATAATTTTCGACATTTACTGCCATCTAGCTGCTTGCACTGCAATTATAATAAATAACTCAGGTTAGCCCTAAAAGATGGCGGTACACATGCGCACCAACATTGGTTTGAGAAATCATTTCTGGAGAAGAAAATAAATCAGTCTCGAAACTTTGCGGAGAAAGGTTGTACCTGCATTCATCATCATAAGGTGATGGTTGAAAGCTTCTATAAAGATTCTATGACCAAGGCAAAGAACTTGCGAAGCCACTTAATATACGCCTTAAAGGTATCACGCGATAGCATTAATGGGTAGGTAGGCCAAATTGGGCTGTCGCCGTGTCTGTACCGATCGGCTACTTCTGTGCTTTTATGTGCTGTGTTTACCTTTCCGGCCATAGTTACATCTCTTCGCGCTGCCTGATGATCCCAGGAACGCCACAAGATCTCGAGACGGACCCTCCGACACTGCCTTCACGATGCCGACGTTCGTTCCGTGAGGCGCGCATGCCTACCTCAGCCCGGCCAACGGACACGAAGAGTAATTATGACATGGAAAGATCACATCCTGCTATCTATGCGTCTTCTGTTTCGCCTACACTTTCACCTCAAGGATGTCTCCACAGCACTTCAGCTCCTCCTGCACCCCGGTATTTCTTCGCTGCTCAAGTCGCCGTCTTCACTTGCGGGGGATGAACTATCGTTAACCCCTACCGCCTTGCCTATTCCTGTGCCCAGCCCTGTACCACTCCTCCCCACTCGGTTTCGGACTGTTTCTAATGACAGCATTGAAAGGGCTGCGAAAAAGGTAAATGCCACTCCAACCGATCCTACCTCTTCAAAGACGACGCCGTCGAATTATTCACTCCCGGAACTTCATCGCTCCTTCAGAGTGCACATTAAGCCCACCTTGCAATACGACATGAGGTCAGTTCCTTAAAGATCGGTGTCGCAGCTTACCCGGTGCCTATGCTCATCCACGGGGTTCAAGGGCGCACAGATGTCGATAGCATCGCACCTGACATGATATTTGGTTTAACGGACATTCCAAAATCTCCCCCTTGCCTTTTTGCCACCAGATCCACTTCTGACACATTTAACATCTTCATCATCCCTCAGGCAGTGCACACGTGCTCTTAATCCTCCGTGTACCTACCCCTTTCCACCTACCTATCACAGTTGGAGGAAGTTTCTCTGAGGTGGCGGCGGGCCGGCATGGCACTTACTCCTGCAATTCGCCACCAGTGGCGCAGTGAGAAGATTCCTGCGACGGCAAAATGCCCTCATTGCTAAACACCCGCTTCTGACGCCACTGTCCACCACCTATTGTGGACATGCCCAGGAACTTCGCTGGTGCGCGCTCGCGTTCTTCAAGAGGCAGGCCTGTCCTCAAACAATGACACCGATTTCCCCTTCTGGCTGACAAAAAACATTTACGTCCGAAGGTTATGTGATATTTTATACATAACCGGACTTCATGCCTTTTTGTAACTTAATATAACGTTCGTTAATCACATCACGTTTCATGCCGTGTGGCACATTTAGCGTCGCATATAAATAAATAATAACATTTGATATCCCTAGCGCTCAAATATTCCTTCAAAAACGCAGTACACTGCTCAAGAACTTAGCACACTGTTTTATGGCTGGTCTGTGCGATGATAAGCAAGAAGCAAGCAGTTTAGCAGGCAGTAGAGAACTGTGGCTCAGGTTGTAGATATAAATAGCCCACGAGAACTATTCTTAGACTTCTCAGAGCAAACTAGTTTATGAATAGTGAATACTTTCTCTCTTAACAGGAAAAATCGGGAATATACACCAAATAGCCCTAACGCCGTCACCAAAAACAGACTTCATATTGTGCACTCATCCCGGCTTTGCGCAGTATGTCCCAGTGGTGGGCATGGGGAAGTGTAGATATCATAAAATAGTGAGGCTTGAGTAGGTTGAGATAATGATGAAGGAGAAAACTAGTTAGGAAAAAGCACATAAGCGACTTACACACTAGGGTACATATTATATAAAGATTCTAGATTCAGTAATAGAAGTATACGGTCAGTTTACCGCCGAGCTCTCGTTTCGGAGGCGGAAGGCCTAAGAAATACGAGACAAGACATCATGTAACCCCATAGATACAGCAGAAGTGAAAGATTTTTCGAAACTAATGAAGAAATTTGGGGTAATTGAAATGAGAAGTAAATTACGGGGAGGACCGAGCATGCTCTAAGGAACCCTAAAAGCGGTCAAGAGGAAGTTAGATGTCGGCAAAATTTCGATCAGCGCCTGAAGGCACAAGGAGAGCAATGTCATTACCATGTGAATAAGGTGGTTAAAGAAACACCGGAATTAAACTGACGTGCACAGCAACCGAAATAATCAGGATTTAGTGAATCTGATGGGTATGAACTGTACTATATTCAAGAGGCAAAGTTACAGGCGGTTAACAATGCACACATTATGCCTGCGTGTTCTCAAGCTAGCGTCAAAATACGAACAGGCTCGAGCAGGTGGCTCGCAAGTGTAGAAATGGCCAGGCTGCCGATTTCATTCCTTTTTGTTACACAATACTTTCTCTCCCCGCCCCGTCTATACTTGAGCACTAGGTGATAAGTCGTGGAGGGTCGTAGCGTTCCCCGGTAACGAAAGCCGTGACCTTTTTTCGGAGCGATCCCTGAAGATAGGGCTGTTACCCTTGCGCGCACCTCTAGATGCCCCCGGACCTGGTCTTGCAGACTCTCCGGAACCTCGACGTTCCGCATGAACGCATCCTCTTGAAAGCACAAACGACGACAAGTTCAATGCCACGATGGCGATCACTTTTGAGCAGGACCGCTAGAACATCTTTGCGAATACCCGAGTTCGTCCAGCCATGAAGCCTGCTTCAACAGCCGCCTTAACCATAGTACCCGCGACTACAGCTGAGCGCTGCTAACTACAATTGATAAGTGCCAAAACCCAGCCCCTCGGCACCCCTGTAGCTAAGCAAATCCCTCGATCTTCTCCGCAACCCACAACACAGATATCAGGTTTGTTGCGCAGGCATCAGATGTAGCAAAAAGATTGTCTTGAACACGAGCTTCTCATAGACACTATACATTTCTGCAAGCGACCCGCGTATTGGCCAGACACTAGCTCTGTGCGCCACAGCAGTTGCGGAATTTGCGTACGGGCAGCAGCCTTAAGATCTCTGGGAGGTCGATATGGGGCCGGAATCCTCCACTACGGCACCTCTTTCTTCCGTTCGTCTCTCATTCCTAACTTTATGCATTCTAATACGGCGCGGTTCGGGTGTACACCTATATGTGAGACAATTACTGCCGTTTCCTTTCCTCAGAAACGAAAAAAGCAATTTTCTAATCCACAAAGCTCCGAGTACAACACTCTGACCCTCGGTTCAAATATCTACCTAGAGCTAGCCTTCAACATAAGTGGTCCTCAAACTAAGAATGATGCGACCTGATTGAAGTGTTCAAATGGCTGGCTGCTGCAACATTCCCAGAGGCTGTAAAAAGTGAGTCGCGCAGGACAGCAGCTGCAGTCGGGGAGCAGACGAAGACGCAAAGTGAGAGAGACGCTCTACTAAGCCACCGCCACGTTTATTTGTGCGAGAACCTTGTGTTCTCTGCCCCTGTGCATACTGAGAAGCGCCATGTTTATACTGCACATAAATATTTAGTTGACTCACCGTCGCCTTAATCGTTTCATTGCTTAGCTCTGTGCAATAGTGGCAGCCGGCTGAGATGCCCGAGTCGCCAAAGGGGTAGCAGCGGTAGGATGCCCAATACCAACAGTGGTGACAGTGGTTGGATGCCCAAACCTAGCAGTGCTAGCTGGCAGCGGTGGCATCTTCAGTCCTAACAGTGGTTACAGTGGTGGGAAGCCCAGTCCTAACAGTGCATGTAAGGCGGCCTCAGGTGGCACAGGACAGAGGCAACTGGAGGCATATGAGAAAGTTCCTTGCACTGCAGGTTATGTAATTAAGATGATGAGAGGCGTTCGGAGATCTTTGAGAAAGTTGCTGCACTGCAGGTTATATTATAAAGCTGATGCTTATTTTTAGCAGAGAAAACAATATTGATTTATGCAATTTTAGATTTTTGTCGTCGCCTTTTTTTTGGAGATTTCTACCGCTGACTTGGCGGGTATAATCATAATTATTAAGAAGGAGATATCTTGAGTCGTAAGCTCCTAAGAGTAAAGCTCATTTCTTCAGGTATTATTCGCTAGAATTCAACACGAAGTTTATCAATTTACCTAGTCAGTCGGTTCCTCTAATACTCTTACCTGCCGCTTTTTTTCTGATACCAGCTGGTATAGTCGCAACAAAGAAACATTGACCAGCCACAGTCAGTTGACACAAAAGGCATATTTTTTTATATAGACGGTGAATTTCTACTGGGACGTGGTGAGATTCTCTCTATCAAATTATAAATATTTCTTGAGCGCGCCCGAAGCACACTAGCGCTCCGTGAATAGGATTTAACTGCTCCAGACAACATGACAGACGCTCAGATGTGGTGTGCATAAATATTAGATCGAGCCTAAAGCGCTCTCATGAACACTGCAACAACTACGACAACCTGAGGGATCTTACTATCGTGGACTGACATCGCACAGCACTCAGATGGTTTTACACATTACTTCAATCTATACTGGGGACCAGTGCACAGGATTTGATCCCTCCAGACTGGGCTCAAACGGAAGAAATCCACAGCCGCCATGCCTGCACGACGAACCCCTTCAAATTTCAGTCGTGTAAGCGAATACGTCACTGTAATTTCTACTCGTGTATGTTGACAACATATGTGCTCTATAGGAATGAAATTACGGATACAGAAAGAAAAGGGCGACTTGAGATGTTCATTCTGTAAATGAGTTCGGCCGCCCCGTACCTTTCCCACGCTTCGTGTTTAGGAAGGAAGTGAGACACAGGAGTGTTAGATAATGTACAAAGTCGCCTTCACAGTCTGCATCAAAATATAATTTTCAATTGTCCGGATGTTTACAAACGCCACATGAGCCTTCCGCATGGTGTGAGGTGTGACATGGATTCCACACACCGCCTATGTGATCTCAGAGCGGCCCGACGTATGCAGCGGGAAATCAAGCGATGAATTAAAAGGTTGGCAGACCAGCGCTGGAAGTACTTCTGTCAGTTTCTTCATCCTAGAAAGCCCACATATTACATTTGTCGGATGCTGCGGGAGTTTGGTGTGCTTCGAAAGCAAAGACAGCCGCTCTATACGTTTGCTGTGCATCAAGATCGTCAGTGAACTAAAGTAGCAAGAGACTTCTCCAGCAAAATTTGCTGGTGGAATTACTATCAGCAATTCGCAACGTGTTACTTTTGCATCACGGGAGTCAGTGATGAATATGCTCTTCTTTCCTGAGAAACTTGTGGCTGCCTTTGTGGAATGCAAGTGATTCTTTCTCACCTCGGCCAGATGGCATATATTGCGCTGTGCTGCATTGGCTGTTACGCACGAAGACCGCTGCCCAATCATTACCACCATCCTTAGCTCGACAGTGGTGTTCCTCCCCAGTGGAAGTTCAGTCCCATGATGCGTCTAGGAAAACTAGAAAAGTCTTCGCTCGAGCTCACATCATAAAGGCAAATAGCTTTCATCAGTTGCGAGTAAAAGTCATCGGAAGGATCGTAACGCGGCCGGAGTGGAACCTTCACACTACAAAATCTACCCCAATGTTTTTGCGGACACCCTACGGGGTCGTTCCTTTACGACAACATAATTGATATAGTGTCTGAACTTTAACAAGAGAAACGCCTCAAGTGCATATGCATGGCATTTTCTTGCTGTCAAAGGTGCCTACGACCACGCGACACATGAAATCATCATTGATTAGTTGGAGACTGCTGGAACCGGTGGACGAGTTTATGGGGATAGAAAGCTATGGAATGTAACCCAAGCAGCACGAGTAATCGGCCGAATATTGGAAATGCATTGGCAAAAGATGGTCCTATAAGGGAGCAGTGTCAAGCCATCCTTCTTCATTATCGGGCCAATCCCCTGTGCTGCTTGGGAAACTTCATTTCATCCAAGGTGAATATGGCCCCGCACTTATGCATTACGCCTGCCAGGACGTGTCTCAGGGCCCAGTTCTCCTCCCTACTCTGTTTATTCTGCAACTTATTCCCCTCCCAAACAACGTACCAAATACCGTCCACAATTCATGTAAGCCGTTGAGATTTGCATCTGGGCCTCTTCTGTGAAGCGCCTCGAGGCGCGTCAAGACTTCAGCAGGCAGTAGCCATAACCTCAACCTACCTCCGAATGGAAGGTTTGAGCATTTCAGAGCAAAATTACGGTTAGTGGCATTTCTACTCAAATGTATAACTACATAGCTATTGTTTATTGACTTCCATACGATCTATTATTGTTCATTTAATCAATTTTGCGGGTTATGATAGACAGGAATTTCTCATAGAGACAGCATTGTACTTTTCTGATGAAAACGCTAAACTCTACCGCCGCACTACTCAGATCTGTGGACGGAAAATCTTGGGGTTATCGACGCAGTTAATGCAGGAGCTATACAGAGCACTCTTGAAGAGATTTTTGCCGTGCAGTACACCCATACTTTTAAATACGTGCTGCGCGTGCTCTCGAGACCGTACAAGTTAGCCCGCTCCCTCTACATGCCTGGGTCTCCACGTGCTTTCAACATATATATTCCACTTCACACGCAGCCCTACTTTCGTCCATCCATCACAGTTCACCCCCGTGGCATTGCCTTTCTCAATGCTTTGTTGTCTGCGGAACCACATGTTCTCCTCACAGTTTCGAGGACAGCGAAGAAATCAAACTTGTCAATGCTAATCCTTAAGCAGTGGACACATTTTTTACTCCCTCCCGAGTATAGCGACCGCACTCGTATATATACTAATGGCTCCAACTATCAACGTAGGCCTGTATTAGCCTGCGAGTTAGGCCAGTATTAGCCTAGTAAATTCGCATGCGACAACCTATACCTGGACAGAATTGGCCACTCTTCGTGCGGCTAGGCAAAAGATCAGTATTCAAAGAGCCCGTAATTGGGCTTTGTAATGCAAATGTTCAGGTCCCTTACAATGTCTCAAGTATGCTCTATCAATGGCGAGTACGAGCAATCACTAGTGGAGGTAAAGTTTTTACAACACGGCGCACCGGAAGAGGGTCACGACATTGACAAATAATGCTGACCAGAACACAGCAACATTATCGGAAATAACTTACCCGAACATGCAAATGACACAGCCCAATGTAGCACCACAATTGTGTAGATATCACTGGGAAGAACCGACGCAGAAACGCCTCTCCTAGTTCTCACCCGAAACGTAGATTTAGCTTAAAGTCTACCCCCGGAGACTCGGCATGCAGCTTGCACCGCCTCTACCCCTTACCTAAACTTCCTATACCATCCGGTCTTTGTCGCCGCGATGCTACGCTGTTCTGTCACTTTTGACTGGGATTTTCATTTACAAACGCCCACTCTCACCTAATTCTAATTGCAAACTCCTCAGCCTGTGAGAACTGCGGGTGTAATGAGATGATTGCACACCTACTTTGTGACTACTATCGGTTTGAACGTGAGCGTGTACTCCTGCCCGCAAGGCTGCTACTTAGATCATCGTCTTCTTGCAGAAACCAAGATTGTGATCCTTGACCTAGACCCTCTTCTCGAAGGAACGCTATGAAGCCACTGCGGTAATTCTTAAATGACTCACGGTTGAGTTCACGGCTTTCAATGTGAGTTTGTAGCTCCTCATAGCGATTGCCTACGGATACCAGCAAAACTGACGTCCCATTCTTCTCTCTCCTTTTTTGTGGTCCCTTTCTTTCCTTCTCACGTGGAGGGTAGTATACTGGGCGCCACTTAGTTAACCCCTCCGCCTGTCCCGTTTATAATTTTTCTTCTCTCTTCTCTGTCTGAAGAAGCGAATATTTCTTAAGTCGCCATTCTTGCGCAAGAGAATTTGCACCTTAAAAAGCAGTTTCCTCCTATGTGTGCGTCGAGGTTCTAGGTTAGCCGCTTTTTTAGATCAGTTCACCAGAAATAGGCACTGTATTTCATCCTTGACATTTCATGGCCGGCCTGAGATTATATTAAGGTCATAGCATGGCATCTGTTGTGACTTCATACGGATTTCTTTGCAAGTTTTTTCTTTCGCCATCTCTATCCTTGAAACACCAGCGCTTCAGTGTTCTGCCTTTTTCATTCCAAATGACTCAAGTCAACCTCCCTGACATACTTTACAATTAAAGCTCACTCTCCTTGCTACATAAAATTTTCCCTAGCTGTCGTCACAACCAATCCCGGCCACGCATGCTTGCCCCTTGCTAGCTGACAATTAAGTGTCATGTGGCTAGAATCATGGTGCTGACAGGATGATCGCCAAGAGCCCCGAATATATGTTTTTTAATATTCGCGCAGTTAATTAGCGGCTTATTTTGCAACCTGAGTTATCTTAGCCATGCATTCCTCCTCCGAGGTCTTGTTACTGCAACGATTGACTGTATGAAGGTCGACCTATTGATTGAGGAGGGAGGTTCAGGTTGTTGCAAGCTACTGGCGAGGTTAGCCTTGGTATTATGCCAGCAATAGCTTCATGGTAGCGACACTTAAATGCTAACTAAGGTCCACATATCAGGCACATACCTGAGACCTGACTGATTTGAGACCTGAGATCAGAGACTGATCTGAGACCTGAACATAATCGCCTACAACAGTCAATAGTCAACTCCTGCTTGCGCCATCTGGAGTACAAACCCGAGTCCTAGAGGCATTTCAAAAAAGAAGGCCTCTTTTTAGACGACTGTATTCCGTGCGAGTATAATGTCTTGAAGGGAACTCTGATGGGCCCCTGTTTTCTTGAGGGAAGCAAAAACACACGCCTTTCCGCGTTGTACAGAGGACAGCACATGAGATGATGTTCTACATTACAGCACAGACCTTCTGTGAGACACAGCGCAAACGATGCCAGACCCGTCTGATACATTCACGCAGGGGTTCCAGCAGAGCCCCTGCGGCCGCGATGTATTACTGTGGTCTGGTATCTCTTTAGTCCATCGGTAACACATGGCTGATTGCTTGAACTCAATATGGTACTGAATTGTCTGAGCACCATTTCTCTGAAGAGTCTCTTGCCTTCTTGAGGGACTTTTCTTGAAGGATTACCTGACAGCGTTTTATGGACGAGACTGCCACCTTATTGTGTGCGGCAGCTATGTGTGAAGGCACCCATTAGAATCGTATCGAAAAGTCTCTGCTGTTCAGATAATGCACCATTCGTAGAGAGCTACCAGACAAGGCATCAGTAGGAAACCTGCGCTATAACCTTTGAGGGGCAGATTTTGAATCCCTCAGGATCGCAACAGTTTGAGCCGGACAAGGCCCTAGCTTCCGTAAAACTGGCTCAGTTGCAAATCTTTCGGCCGCTGTGGAGGGCATGACATCAGTAAAGCCCACAAACCAGGCTATATTCAAAGACAGAATGTGAAAAGCTGCTTCGCTAGCTCCTTTGGCCTTATCGACAGAACCAGCAGTGAAAATTTGAAGAGGACGGGGATGCTCTGTTTCTAAATGTTTGAGTGCGAGAGAACGCGCTACCGCAAAAGGTGAACTGCGCTTAGCGCGCATGTTAGGGATTAGGGATAGCAAATGCTAGGGTCGTTTCTGCCGCTTTCTTGGTGGTGGTTTCTACCGCCTGTGTAGCTAAGTTGATGGAGAAGTTGTTAAATTAATGCTTATTGTGGTGGCTTAAGGACAGCAAAGCACTGCCAACATGTATGACAGGATTCCGCTGAGGTCTTAGTGCCCAAGATAGCGTCTTAGACTTGGTGAGTCACACTGAACACCAGACAGATTTCGGCCTTTCCACCTTAGCCATTTTTCTTGACGTTGCGAAAGCTTACGACAACGTGCTTCAGAGCTCAATTCTAAACAGTTTGCAAGGAATGGGCATACATGGCCATGTGTTAAGATTCATTTACGAGTTTATAAGTGATCGCGCGGTTCATGTACAGTTATGGAGTACGTTAAGCACCGAAAGGGTTCTATCACGAGGTCTACCTCAAGGAAGTGTTCTTTCCCCCACGTTCTTTAACGTTGTAATGGCTGGCCTTCCCGATTCGTTGAAAAAAAGTTGCAGGCAAGAGCGTATGTCAATATATGCTTACGACATCTGTATTTGGATTACTGGCTACCAACACAAGCGATTAGCCCTGATAGCTCAAGAAGGTCTACTTTCGGCACAAGCTTACCTTCAAGGTGTGGGATTGTCTATGTCAGTGGAAAAATCCGGCTTTGTTCTGTTTTCAGGTGTAGGAAGACGTCAAGCGCGTTTTAATATAGACCTCGGTCACTCTAGCATCCGTCAATTCAACCACACGCGTTTCCTGGACGTCATTATTGACTCCCGTCTACAGTGGCGAAAAGCTGTACACGCGATTGTTTCATATATATCTTCGCGTCTCAATGTGATCCGTAGAATAGCACGTGAGCAATGGGGAAACCATCCTTCTTCAATGGCCAAACTTCATGAAGCGCTGGTGGTCAGTCGCATAATGTATCAATTACCTTTAACTTCCCTCTCGGCATCACAACTTGAACGTCTCGAAGGTTTCCACAGACAGGGCCTAAGAAGAGCCATTGTAGTTCTCCAGGCGGCTGCGAATAAGCCAGTACTTCATGAGTCCCTATCGAAACCTCTGAGCCTTATCGCTTCTCAGAGACTACTAATGCATTTTGACCGGCTAGGAGAGACGGTAGCTGGGCGATGCCATCTCCAGCGGCCCTGCAAGAGATATGAGTTGAAGGCTTACTTGGCACTTAATACTCTTAGCTCTTTAGGCATTAATGTCCGACGGCAAAGGAAAAGGTTGAATCCCCCCTTCTCTTTTGCGACCCTCGACTGTAAGGTCACAATTATCCATGTGGGCGCAAAGCGCAGCTCTCCTTTGGCAGCAACGCGTTCGCTTGCACTTGAGCACTTGGAAACAGAGTATGCCCGCCATCTTCAAATTTTCACGGATTGTTCTGTGGACAAGGTCAAACAAGCTAGCGCAGCAGCTTTTTACATTGCTTCTTTGGACTGTAAGTGGTCCGTGCGCTTTCCTGCTGCAGTATCCTCCACAATGGCTGAAAGTGTTGCTATTGAGGCGGCTTTACGGAAGTTAGGGTCTTGTCAGGCTCAACCTGTTGTCATTGTAACTGATTCAAAATCTGCCCTTCGGAGGTAAGAGCGCGGATTCCCTACTGGCGCCTTGACTATAAGCTCTCTGTGCTTGGTGCAGAATCTGAACAGCAGAGGCTTTACTATACATTTCCAATGGGTGCCTTCTCACATCGGAGTCAACGATAATGAGGTGGCAGAGAATCTCGCCAATAAAGCTCTCTCAAGGATTCCATCAAAAAAGTACCTCAAGATGGAAAAAGCCTCTGCAGGAAAACGGTGCTCGATCATTTCGGTACCCTGTGGAGTGCGTCCTACAGGCCATTTGTGACCAAGGGACTAGGAAGATCCCAGGCGATTATACTACATCGAATTCGCACGGCCTCTGCTCGCACTCCTGTTTGGATGCATAAGACGGGCATAGCATCGTCTCCGCTCTGCTCTTTATGTGGTGTGTGCGGGGATATCGAACAATATATTATGTACTGCCCAGAGTACAACGCGGAAAGGTGTGTGATGTTCGCTTCCTTCAAGAAGACAGGAACCCGTCACAGCACAGTGCAGGACATTGTCTACCCGAGTGGAAACCAGACATGCAGAAGGGAGGCTGCACGCTTTCTTTTAACATTTCTGCAGGACACGGATCTTGTTTCTAAATGGTGACAGCAGGAATGGACTATGGCCTACTGCGATTGAATGTGTGCGTCGATGGTGTCTTCCGGAGTGGACTACGTTATACTGTGAGTGAATGTGTGTATAGATTGTGGCAATACAGTGGCCTATGTTCTACTTTGAATATATGCATAGATGGTGACTTCTAGAGTGGACTGTGATGCGGATTGTGTGGATTGATTGTGTGCATAGATGGTAAGTGCGAAGAGAATGTGTGCTATTATAAGAAACTGCTCGCATAGCGGTGAAAATGCGACAGGCTTTAGGACATTGATAATATAGTAGGGACGCTATGGTAGAGCAATTGCCGGCAGATAAAGCAAGGCTAACCCCACCTGAAGCATTCAACACCTCAACTCAACTCAACTCTACCGCCTTCTTCGTCTTCGAGCACCAAGGCCTATGGACCTAGCACTATTAAGTGCCAATTATCAAGGGCCGCTGCAGAAGGCCTCGCCAAATATCGTCTCTCTGAGGCGGCCAAGTTGCATTAGTAACCTTTCTAAAGCGATAAGGACAAGAGGTTTCAATAGTGACTCATGAGGAACTGCATTGTTCGCTGCCGCCAGAGGAGCTTCAAGGACTCTTCTTAAAGGGATTCTGCAATAAGTCCACTAAAACCGCATCGTTTTTTGCGCGAAGCCAGCGGAAAGCCCCGTTTCCTCTCATTCTTTCCTTGAACTGGTGCACCTGGCGGCGGCGCCCCGAACTACTGCTCCTTGGAAGCTGTGACGGCATGCCTCGCCCTGCCTCCGTGCCCGGCCGGCCCGGCAGCTTCGGCGTTACAGCATGCGCCTGCAGCAGCTGCGTGGACGCTGCGCGCCACGTTGGGTACGCGCTGCTAGTGCCGCCGCTTGCGTCCGGAGTCCTTTGAGCTCGAATTTGATCCACGCGGCTGTCAGAGCAGCGAAGGGTCGGTGTCCCAAAGTATCATTCACCTGAATGAAGTAGTGCGAGGGGGAAGGGACGCCCATGTCATGCCTTCCCAAAAGATGTTAAGCTTAGAAGAATGGATCGGTGTGGCTCTCCTAGACATCGCGACATACCTTCTAGGTCCGAATTTTTATCGCTGCTGTTTAATGGACAGCGACTAAGATATAAATCTTTGTTCCAAACCAACATTACTGAAAGACAGTGCCTCAAAACTGAAGCTTTTCTGTAGATATCGCATGTATACCTGTGAGGGAGACGTTCTTGAATACCTAGAGCCAGCCACGAGGAAGCGATTGTTTTTGTTCAGAATGTAGCGGCAATGGCTGTCGATAAGCGATAGCACAAGCGTACATCATTGTCTTCCAGGTCGTCTGTGCGCCACCTAGCAATACTAGCTGGCAATTTTCCTAAAAAGCGGGAGACAGAAAACATAACTTCCGCGCGTTAGCAAAAACCGAACCTGAACTACATGAAAGTTACAGGTCACTTATAAGCAGCGCGGAGTTTACTGCAGATAGTATGCACTCTGCAGCACATGTCAGTGCGCATAATTACAGAGGATATGAAGGCCATAAACGCAGCAGCATTTGTTGCCTGCGCATTTTCTTTGTCAAGAGACACTTCGGAAGTATTTTCGCTGGTTCCAGTTTTTTCGCTAAATCAAACAAGCTGCGACGGAAAATCATGTCGGATGCGAAGCGAACAGAAATACACATTATAAACACGCTCATCTTCTTTATTCCTAATTTGCAGAATATTCAGCAAACAAACCGCCCACAGACAAACTCACACGCGCACGCACAAACACACAGCAAACAAGGGAAGAGAAATGAGGGCCTCGTTTGACGAACCTATGCAGGATGCTAAGTCACCGAAACCAAGGTGCATAGGCGAATGTTTATTATTATTTTTTAATTTGCGGTGCTGAAGAATGAGAGAATAATACTTCAATTAATCCGTTGTTCAAAGTAAAATTATAAAGTAGCAGAAAAACAACCATGCATACTGCGGGATCCCAACCCATGGCCCCCGAATTTCGCGTCCGGTGCTCTTCCGACTTAGCTACGGCGACGGGTGTTGCAGTCTGCTGCTCTCTTGGATATTTATGCTTTGCGTGTAAACGAACCTTGGGAGTGTTCACCAGCGCAACCCTCGTCTATAGCGGCGCATGTAGAACGTCCTGTAATACCGCGAGGACGTGCAACGGCATCTAACGACGAGGGCGGAAGCTCTGCGAGAACCGTCTTATGTTGCCTACGGAATCAAGACGGACAGAACCGACACCCTCGTTAAGCTATTAACAAACAAGGGAAGGGTAAGGACGGGCTCGTATGAGAAACTGATGAAGCAAGCCAACAGTCCCCGAAACCAAGATGCATAGAGAAATGTTTATTACATTTTAATTTGTCCAATCTGCTCCTGTCGTAAGTAGCACGAGAGGAGCAGACTGGGTAGATAGCCCAGTTGGTAGTGCACCTGACGCGAAATTCGGGTGTCGTGGGTTCGGATCCTACCGGCGGCATGGTTGTTTTTCCGCTGCTTTATAATTTCTATCAGGCAACAAATTACTTGAAGTATTATTCTTCCATTCTTCAACGCAACAAATTAAAAGCAATAATAATAATCATTCCTCTATGCAGCTTGGTTTTGATGACTGTTGGCTTCCTTCATCATAATATGAAAATCTACAACCAATGTCCGTAAAGTTTCGAGACTGATTTATGTTCTTCTCTAGAAATAATTTTTCAAAACAAATGTTGGTGCGTGTGTGTCGCGCCATCTTTTCGGGGTAACCTGAACTATTTACGTTAATTGGTGTGGCAGCCGCTAGATGGCACTACATGTAGAAAAATACGTTGTCACTAGTCGTCCGCGCATTCTACTGTGAGTGAATGTGGAGAGGTGAACGTCCACCTCGAACAGCGCGTAAACATAAAATTCTGTGTGAAGCTTAGAAAGACAGCCACACAGATCTATGAGCTCCATAGTGACGATTACGGCAACGGATAATATCGCGGGCTCCAGTTTTCCAGTGGCACAAGAGGTTCGTTTCAGAAAGAACGTAGCTGTAAGACGACACAAGGCAGGGGCGCACTTCAACCTCACGGATTTAAAACAGCGTGGCTCGGATCCGGGAAATCTTCCAGCAAGACCGCACCATTACGGTCCACATGCTGTCAGATGCTCTCGATATTAGTACGACAGCATACCACCAAATTTTGCGTGAGAACTTGGGGAAGCGAAATCTGAATGCCAGACTTGTGCCGCACTCCCTCACACTGAATCAGAAGGCCACGCGGACATCAGTAAGCGTTGATTAGCTCTGAGAGGGAGAGAAGGATGCCGCATTTGTAGACAGCGTCCTTGCTGACGACGAAACAAGGTGTTTCAATACGATACTCAAAGAGGCAGAGCGCCGAATGGCGGTCAAGAAGCTCACCTGGATCAAGAAAGGTGCGGCGACAGACAGCCAAAACAAAGACAATGGTGATAGTTTTTTTCGATGCTAGAGGTGTCATACACCACGAGTTCGTCCCACAAGGGCAGGCGGTGAATCATGAGATTTGTATCCGCGTGCTCCAACACATGCGTTTTGCACTGCGACGCCGTCGCCCTGACTTAAGGGCATCTGTTCAATGAAGCCTTCTCCACGATAACGCATGGCCGCACACTGCTCTCAGCGTGACAAAATATCTCGCCAAGCACAAAATAACTGTACTATCCCATCCGCCAACTCGCCTGACCTCTCCCCGTGCGATTTTTTCCTGTTTCCTCGTGTGAACGGAGCCCTAAAAGATCGCTTGATGGGGAGCGTGGTGGCTATTCAAGACGCCACGACAAAGTGGCTGACAGCCCTGCCAAAAGTAGCATTTTCCAAGTGTTTTCAAGACCTTAAGAAGCGTTGAAAGCTGTGTATAGACTTCAAGAGAGACTATTTCGAAGATGTGCTGCACAACTGATTTCAATTTTAAATGCATTTTTGTTTATATACTGTCTCGGAACTTTACGGACAAAAGTTGTATATATGTTGGTATTTTGAACGGGTAGAAAAATAAATATATCATGTAATATTTTTGAAGTGTGCGTGCGCATACATAAGAAAAAATGAACATAGAGGTTCTTCGCTCAGGCCCGAGACAATATACTAACGAGGCCAATGACGCGTGAATTGTGCGCCAGATACCGTTCGCGGGAGTTACGCACGCAAGTCTGGAAGCGTAGTAACTATGCTCCAGTCATAAAAAAATGCGTGCTGCATACTTTTTTGCTATGGCGAAGCAATTAAGTTGGCTGATTTTATATGCCGAGCACTAATTCCGTTGCTCGCGCTGCTTACGTGATGTATAAGCACTGTCTCAAATCTCCACCGCCCCATCCCGGCGCCGTTGCTGCTCTTTTTGTGTGGCTGCATGGAACAATGAATGCACGTGATGCCTTGATTTACGTTCGGCAAAGAAAATGTCAACATCTAATTCAGGAAAACTTGTCTGGGCCATATCAATTCGGATTATAATATGCACAGCAACCATCTTAAGATGATTCATCAGCACTTAATCCTCCCTGGAAAACAGCCATATATGATTGTACTTTGTTGCTGTCCTCGAGCCACCACGATAACCGCTCACTTGCCAGATTTTTCCTTAGCTCAGCCACACAGGATGTCAGTGAAACATGGCGATACGAAGCCATGTTCGTCATCTCTTTGGCAGGCTTCTGCACCGGAATAACACAAGCAATCTTTCATACCGAAGGAATGTCGCCCGTCTCCGGAACTCGATTGCAGTAGTTTGAAAGCATTTTGTGTTCCAGAGGCAGGTTCTGGAGCAAATTGTTGGTCATGCCATCGAGTCCTGGTGTACACCTGCGCCGCAGGCCGCTGGGTGCTGTCTGGAGCTCTCTAATCCTGAACGGAAGTCCATAACCGAAGTGCAGGAAGCAGGTGGAGGACAGAGGTCAATTCCAGAATTTTCAATATACAAACTCATCTGCAAATTGATCTGCCAAGCACGCAAGAGGTTTGTGTTTGCGTTCTACACGGGCTTGGAATGCTTTCAAAGGCGAGATTCTCCAGCCAGACTGGCAATGAGTTGCCATATTCTCGTAATCGGTGAGAATACAGTCAGGCTAGCACAGAAAGAGGCACATTGCGACCTGCAGAGCTGGTTCATGTGTCGTAGATTCGCAGAATTCAGCGTATTGATGGACGCTGGAGGTCGGAAGAAAGTAGGTTTCTGTCATTGGCAACGGACAGGTGCAAACTGTCAATGACATCGACGAGATTGCGTCCGCGGGAATTCGTGTTCCAACACTAGAGACGGTATGATGAGCATCGAAACCACTACAAACTCGAGGAGCTGGGCAGCGATCACAGAGCTGTTAAGAAACAAATTCGATTCTACCTCTCCCCCCGCCTCGCAGAGACACGGAAAGGAAAGCAACAGGAAGAGTTCAGAAGCCAAGCAAGCTAAGATGTATCCTCAAAGCCGCTACTTGAATGATATGAATGATATATTTTATTAACTCTCTCAAGGTTACATCAGCAACAAAGGAGAGAGGACGCAAGGCAAAAAGCTGCGTTGTTGCAGCTTGAGAGCCACCATGCGCCCTCTGACGGAGCGTATAGACCAGCAGCTGATAACCAAAACAGTGGAAGAGCGCACTCACAAACACAAAAGAAATACAGTCATTAAGTATCTACATATGGCATTTGCATGAAGTTACGCCTCTATTATCACTGGACATTATTTGACAAAAACTACTCCACATTTCTATGTACAGGAAAAATTTACTATCATACGAGATACAATGAGAGCAAAATGAAGGTACACGAAGCTATATATAAGTTATAATCACGAACTATGTACATTCAAACATGGGAATAAGTGTGACTAATTTACGCCGTTAAGTCTCTTCAAGTATGATGTTCTTTTGCAGAATATTGAGGTAATGTGAAAAACTATGTCAGTGACTGCTTACCGTATGTGGTGCTGCAGAAAGGTACACACCATAACATTTTGTTCCGTGTATTGTAGGATGGAATCGAACGAGTCAGGTAGACTTGATAAAAGGAACTCATTATTAGTGGAAACAGCGTTTTTATACATAGAGATTAACTTGAATGGGAATAACTCTGAAATTGTCATGATATTAAACCTTGCAAAGTAGGGACGCGTATGAGAACTCCACGGTACATTAGCCTTTATCCTAATTGCTCGTTTTTGTGCAATTAGATGTTTTATTTGGTTTTGCTTAGTTGTTTTCCCCCAGACCATGAAATAATAATTTATGTGTGGCAATATAATTTCATTGTAATTTAATATTTTTACTTCAGGGGGATGTGTGCCTCTGGCGACATAGGATGCATTAATCGTGTCTATATTAGCGCACATATTCTCAATATGTTTACCCCAATTATGAGACTCGTTCAAAACAACACCAAGACATTTCACACTTGGCACGACCCCGATTTTTGTTTGCTAACCAAAGGTCGAGATTTGCACGCACCATTCTGCTTTTAGCTCGGAATAATATTGCCTTTGTCTTGGTACTGTTAACTTTTAGGAAATTCCTAAAGGACCATTGAAGCAAGAGTTATAAGAACCGATTGCCGATTGCTAGTAGGTCAGTTTCTGTATTACATGGTGCATGCATTGTGAGGTCGTCTGCATACGCAAATATGTGTACAAGAAGAGGAGCAGGAAATATTGTAACAGTTGTTACACTGAAAAGGAACTGCAGCGGCTGAACGAGGGCACCAGAGAAATGGACATACACTTCAGCGTAGTCTACTTCTAGAGGCTGCGATCTCTTTCTTCTTCTACTTCCAATCCTCGTGTCACTGCCCCCTCTTCAGGAGCATCGCCCTGATGCGGTGTTACCGTCAGACCGAATAGCGGGGAAGAAAAAGTGTTCAAGAGGTACACCACGAGTCTGACATCACGGAATATGACTACATGCAGCCGGAAAGTCACTCGGGGGGTCGCTCGTAGTACGGCTTCATTTGCACCACATGCACAACGTCGCTGCGCTTGCCGTTGTGCGATGAACGAGCTGGCGAGGCTGGTGCAACTTCGTACGTTACGTCGCTGAGGCGGCGGACAACAAGGTAAGGGCCGAAGTAGCGGCGCAGTAACTTTTCGGACAGCCCGCGACGACGAACGGGCGTCCAAACCCACACATAGTCGCCTGGGTGGTAGGTAACGTAGCGGCGTCCAAGGTTGTAGCTTTCAGCATCGATCTGCTGCTGACGGTGAATGCGGTGTCTGGCCAGTTGCCGTGCTTCTTCCGCGCGCTGAACATAGGCGGCGAAGTCGACAACAAGTTCACTCTCACTGTCAGGGGGGTCCACGGGTAGCATAGCATCGAGGGGGGTGGTAACCTGTCGACCGAAGACTAATTCGAAAGGAGTGAACTTCGTCGTCTCTTGCTGCGCGGTATTATATGCGAATGTTGCGTATGGGAGAATTTCGTCCCATGTCTTGTGCTCGATATCAATATACATGGAAAGCATGTCGGTCAAGGTCCTGTTGAGGCGTTCTACCAAGCCATTTGTCTGCGGGTGGTAGGCTGTTGTACGTCTATGGCTGGTGTGCGTGAGCTTGAGTACAGACTGAGTGAAGCGGGCCGTAAATGCAGCCCCACGGTCAATAATGATAGCTGCAGGAGCGCAATGACGCAGGACGATGTTGTGGACGAAGAAGTCGGCGACTTCAGCAGCAGTACCGTTTGCAAGTGACGTGGTCTCAGCGTATCGGGTCAAATAATCTGTCGCGACTGCAATCCACCGTTTTCCTCTGGTCGACTTCGGAAAAGGGCCGAGGAGGTCTATGCCAATTTGCTGAAAAGGGGTCTTTGGTGGTGCTATGGGCTGCAGAAAGCCGGCTGGGTTCAGAGGAGGAGATTTGCGCCGTTGGCAATCCCGGCATGTTGTTACGTATCTAGGCACGGATGGGAGTAAATTGGGCCAGTAATACTTAAGATGAATCTTTGCCAGTGTGCGACAAACCCCCAAGTGGCCGGCGGATGGTTCGTCATGACAAGCGCTTAAGATTTCGGAGCGTAACTGGGATAGCACAACAAGCAGAAACGTCTCTTTGTTGCTGTCAAAGTTGCGCTTGTAGAGGACTCCACGCCGCAGAATGAAGGTCTGTAGTCCACGGCGAAACACACGAGGTACATGAGAATTCAAACCCTGCAGATACCTAACGAGTGGCGCCAACTCACAATCTGCTCGTTGAAGCTGCGCCATACGGGAGATGCTAATGGCACAAAGAACAGGGCAATCTTCGGGGATATCTTGCGTAGCCGGTTCCACGGGCGCTCGTGATAAACAGTCCGCGTCCTGGTGCTGCCGACCCGATTTATAGACGACCTTAACGTCGTACTCCTGTAAACGGAGGCTCCATCTGGCCAACCGGCCAGAAGGGTCTTGAATGCTGGCCAGCCAGCATAGCGAGTGATGATCGCTGACAACACGAAATGGTCGGCCGTAGATGTGAGGTCGAAACTTACTCAGAGCCCAGATGACGGCAAGGCACTCTTTTTCGGTCGTCGAATAGTTCCGTTCCGATCGATAAAGTGTGCGGCTCGCGTAGGCGATTACTCGCTCTGCGCCGTCCTGCCACTGTACGAGGATCGCTCCGAGGCCGACATTGCTGGCGTCAGTGTGGACATCAGTCTCTGCATTCTCGTCAAAATGAGCTAGTATTGGTGGATTTTGAAGGCGGCAGCGGAGTTCCTCGAAGGCTGCGTCTTGGGCACTTCCCCATACGAAGGGTGTGTCATCTCGAGTCAAGGCAGTCAATGGCTCAGCTAGGCGAGAAAAACCTTTAACAAAGCGGCGGTAATGCGAGCAGAGACCCAAAAAACGTCGGAGGGCCTTCTTGTCGGTTGGGCGTGGGAAACTGGAGACGGCGGAAGTCTTGTCGGGGTCTGGAAGAACACCTTGTGCGCTGACAACATGTCCTAAGAAACGGAGCTCCTCGAAGGCGAAATGGCATTTCTCTGGCTTGATCGTTAGTTGTGCAGACTGAAGAGCTTGAAGGACAATGCGCAATCGCTGCAAGTGTTGTTCAAAGCTAGACGAAAAGATGACCACGTCGTCCAGGTACACAAGGCACGTCTGCCACTTCAAACCAGCTAAAACAGTGTCCATCATGCGTTGAAATGTGGCCGGAGCGGAGCAAAGTCCAAACCGGAGCACCTTAAATTCGTACAGACCGTCGGGTGTCACGAAAGCCGTTTTCTCGCGGTCTCGCTCGTCCGCCTAGATCTGCCAATATCCGCTTTTCAGATCTAAGGAAGAGAAGAACCTGGCGTCCCTGAGTCGGTCAAGGGCATCATCGATCCTCGGGAGTGGGTATACGTCCTTTTTGGTAACATTATTCAGTTTCCTGTTCTCAACACAGAATCGCAGCGTGTTGTCTTTCTTTTTCACCAGGACCACCGGCGACGCCCACGGCTTGTTGACAGCTGTATAACGTCGTCTGCAAGCATTTCATCGACTTGCGTCCTAATAGCTTCGCGCTCTTTAGGCGAAACGCGGTATGGACGCTGACAAACTGGTGGCGTGGCCGAATCGGTGACAATGCGATGCTTGGCTACCGGCGTACGTCCGAACTTGGAGCTCGCCGCGAAGCTATCTTTAAAATCAAGTAGCAGCGACGACAGAAGGTTCTTCTGATGAGGTGACAACTCCGAGTTGATTTTAACCTTCTGAAGGGCGTTACTTGGTGCGGCATCGTCGTGAAGATTCACCTGTACGGGGCACAGATTCGGCAACCTATCCACGTCGTCGAGGAAGGCGACGGCCGTTCCCTTGGCGAGATGCTGAATTTCGTTCGTGAAATTCGTCAGAAAAACTGTCGCACAGCCGTCATTCAGTTCAACAAGACCGCGCGCGATAGCCACACCCTTCTCGAGCAACAGCGAAGGGTGACTGTCCGCAATACCTTCGTAGTCGTGAAACGAGTCGTTCCTCACTAACACCAGCACACTGGACCGTGGTGACAGCATTACGTCGTCTTCGACTATACGCAGAGCGTTGACTCCTGGGCCTTCTGTGTTACTGTGCGCCACGGCTTGCTTCGTCGAAAATGTGGCTCGTGCCTCGTGTAGATCGATCACAGCACCGTTTGCCTGTAGAAAGTCGAGGCCCAGGATCAAATCTCTCGAACACTCGCTCAACACGACGAATTCACCCACGTAGACGAAACCGCGGATGCCGACTCAGGCTGTGCACCTTCCGGCCGGGCTAATGAGGTGACCTCCAGCCGTGCGAATGCTAGGGCCCAACCATGGTGTCAAAACTTTGCTCAATTCCTGGGCGAGGGTGTGGCTCATCACGGAATAGTCAGCCCCAGTATCAAGTAAAGCGATGGTGTCAGTTCCGTCAATCGTCACACGCAAATCAGAAATAGCGCGTCGGATGCTGTCGCTACCCTGCCCCGGTGAGGAATCAGCGTATCAGTATATCGGCGGCGGAGGATCTTCAGTTTTCCCGACAGCAGCGGCCTTGCCTCCGGAGACCGCTGGAATTAGTTTTCCCGACGTGGACTGGGAGAACGCCGCTCAGGGTAGCCGGCGTCTCGGCGAGGGCTTGGGGAACGGTAACGCAGCGGAGATGACGACCTAGGATCGTAGCGACCGTATGTCCCAGGCCTCTGAAGGGCCGACAGATGAGCTTCAATTTCGAATGGTCGTTCGCCATTCCGGGGGCAAGGGTCGTCGGGCGCGAAACCACGCAGACCCACTCGGCGGTACGGGCAGGCCCTGTAAACATGTCCCGCCTCACCACAGGGGTAGAAAAGGGGCCGCCGGTCCGGTGCGCGCCACACTTCACACTTCCGTGGCCGCTGATAAGCTGGTCGAGCAGGCACACGGGAAAGACCAGACTACTGCGCTGCGTGAGTCGCGGTATTCACGTCGTAGCCTGGCGTTGGGGCCCGGCAGAGGACAGATGCATAGGTTGGTCCGACCTCAGTCTGTCTTGGGATCTCAGGCAGTTGTTGCTGCTGTGCTGCTAGGCGCACCTCGTCCCGGACGACTTCAGACAGCGATGTAACATACGGCGCGCTGGGAGGCAGCTGGAGGGCTTGTAATTCCTCCCTGACGATCGACCTGATTAGGTCCCGTAAAACGGCCCCATCACTCCCTAGCGGCATCGAAAAAACAGCGGGCCCAAGCGTGCTTACATCCCGATTGTATTGCCGGGCTCGTTGCAGGAGCGTCGTCTCCATGGTAGTCGCTTGCGTGAGGAATTCGGCAGCAGTACGCGGTGGACTGCGCACAAGACCGGCGAAATGTTCCTGCTTGACCTCACGCATGAGGTGGCGAAGCTTCGTCTCCTCCGCCATGGATGGGTCAGCACGCTTGAAGAGGCGCGTCATGTCCTCTACATACATGCGGACGCTTTCGTTAGTCCGCCAGTTACGGGAGCGAAGCGCAGCTTCAGCTTTCTCCCGGCGGTCTGCGTTGGGGAATGTAGCTATGAGATTTTGGCGGAATGTCTCCCAGGTGGACAGGTTGCTCTCGTGGTTCTCGTACCATGTCCTAGCGGAGTCCTCGAGCGCAAAATACATATTTTGGAGCTTACGGTCGTCGCTCCAACCGTAGTAGCGGGCGACCAGCTCGAAGGTGTCCAACCAGTCTTCCGCATCTTCGTACACGTCGCCGTGAAAAGATGGCGGTGTTCGCGGCGTGTGGTAGAGGATGGGCGCCGAGAACCTACTGTCTGTGGCCATTTCCGGTGGGACCGTCGGTCGAGGCTGCGTCTTCCTCGTCGGGTTGTCAAGAGGCCCGAACTCAGATGTCTCACCGCGGAGACGGCGGCTTGGGCGCTGATGGACCAGTGTGAGTGCCGTCTTTATCTCGTAGGCGTACGCAGGTCGGGAAGCGTACCCAGCACTGCTCCACCAGATATGTAACAGTTGTTACACTGAAAAGGAACTGCAGCGGCTGAACGAAGGAAGGAAGGAAGGAAGGCCTCAGACGTTGCTGGCGCATACCCTCTACGGGGGAGTGGCCAAGACACAGGCGGTTAATTACTGGATACAGGAAAGTTTTGACGGGAAAAGGAGTGGTAATAGTATGTAGTCTGAGAGATTGGAAGAGGGAAGGAAAGGGGTCCAGTTAACTTGGAGATCAAAGACGGGACACGGAGATCAAAGACACGGAATGTGCATAGTAGTACACAATGCCTGTAATGTTGCAATGTCGTACTGACTGAGGGCGAGAAAAAGAAATTAGAATGGGAGTCGCTGCGTTTCTTGAAGAAAATTTTGCACAGCAGAGTGCACACACCTGTCGCTTCGTCCAAGAAAAGAAGGCTGAACGAGGGAAGGAAGGAAGGAAGGCCTCAGACGTTGCTGGCACATACTCACTACGGGGGAGTGGCCAAGACACAGGCGGTTAATTACTGGATACAGGAAATTTTTGACGGGAAAAGCAGTGGAAATAGTATGTAGTCTGACAGATTGGAAGAGGGAAGGAAAGCGGTCCAGTTAACTTGGAGATCGAAGACGGGACAATTGCTTAATGTGCATAATAGTACACAATGCCTGTAATGTTGCAATGTCTTACTGACTGAGATCGGGAAAAAGAAATTAGAATGGGAGTCGCTGCGTTTCTTGAAGAAAATTTTGCACAGCAGAGCGCACACTCCTGTCGGTTCGTCCAAGCAAAGAAGCGCCAATGGAAAGAACAACCGCGGAAGACACAGGCAAGCCCAGTTGATGAAATGGAATTTGCAAAAGACGCTTCCTCAAATGAGAAAAGCGGCGGCAGAACAGCAGGAAGTGATCTATTGTCTCAGGTTCGGCACAAAAAGGGCACAGTGGGGAAGCTGCCAGGCCAGATCTGTGAAGGTAGAAATTTAGAAGGGGAACCCGGCAACGCAAGCGCGTGAAAGAGACCTCTAGTCTGCGTGAGCGCCAGTCTTTGCTACTCCAAGGATGCAGAAGATGCTGATATTCGGGAGATGATGTAAGAGACGAGGCAGCAAATTCCTGAAATATTGTGTAGCTACGAAACCTCACCGCAGCTGTATATGCACACGATGGTAGGACAGCAACAATTGGGCCGCTGAGAGAGGCTCTTGCTAAGGAATCTGCAACCTCATTTAAGTGAAAGCCCATGTGACCTGGTACCCAAAGCAACCTTACCGAATTTAGATGCAGCGGAATCAGGAAATTAAAGAGGCGTAATGGCCGAGAGTCAGTGGGTGAGGATAAGGAAGAGCAAATGGACAGAGAGTCTGTCATAACCACGACCTGGGAAACGGTAGATTCTAATTTTCGTAAGGCTAAGATTGCTGCTAATAATTCAGCCAGAAAAATTGGAGTCACCAGAGAAACGGACCTACACTTCAGCGTCGTCTACTTCTAGAGGCTGCGATCTCTTTCTTCTTCTACTTCCAATCCTCGTGTCAATATATTATTAATGTACATATTAAATAACAGCGGCCCCAAAATGCTGCCTTGGGGTACACAAGAGAGGATAGGTTGTGAGTTTGATATAGCGTGATTATGGGAGACCATTTGTTTACAATATTTCAAATATGATTGAATTAAAGATAAGCACCTTCCTCTAATGCCACAGTACATTAGTTTATGTACCAGTAAATCATGATTGAGTAGGTAAAATGCATTTGAAAAATCAACAAATATTCCGGGTACAAGTAGCTGTTCCTCAAACGCATTTATTATTATCTCTTTTTGCTTAATTCGTCCCACTTCCGTGTACCTTTGTTTTCTGATACCGAATTGACTGTCTGATAAGAGTTAATGTTTAACTATAAAATTATGAATTGTCACGTAAATAATCATTTCCAGACCTTTTGATAAATCAGGTGTCGTCGGCGGCGGCGGCGTTGGCCATTAGTGAAAAATCCCTCCTCCTCCTCCTCGCAATGTGCGCCACTGTAACAGATTGTGCGCAACGGCAGCGCCTCCCGCTCGTCTCTTTGGGCCGCAGTGGGGCCGTGCGGGCACGCAGGAATCGCGCGGTGAGCGGCGAACAACGCAGTGCACATCGAAAGCGCGTTCACCACGAAGCTTGCGGCTTGCTGCCCGTTCGTTCGGCGCGGAAGCTATGCTGGCGTTCGCGGCATCGGGTTTGTCCAGAACGATGTGCCGACAATCGACGACTTCAACTTGAGTCCCGCGCGTTTCGGCAAGGCACGCTGGCAGCGCTTCTACGTGGTTTGCCGCTCCGCGCCTTCGTTTCACCCTAGGTAGCGGAGCGATTTGTCTAACGGGCAAGGCATCGCGCCGAATGGGCGATGGCGTTCCGTAGACGCCCTGGTAGTGCTGCAACACGCTGTCGCCATCCACTCTTAAAGGCGAAGCTAAGCGTCCTCCAATTTTTCTGCTGCAAGAATAGTTTCAGTTAAGCTAATCGACTTAATATACCAGCGCAATCCCATCGCTATTTGAACGGCACTTTATGGTTGTTGTTATATACGGCAAGATTATTTCATGTTGTTTGAGGTTGAACACAAGCCATATTAGAACGAAATTAGGTTCGCTGCGACGGCGGTAATTATTGACTCGTAGGAAAGCACCAGATGTAGTTTGTTCTTCAAGGTGCCAGGTGCCATCGCTGGAACCTGTAAACGTGGGGTCTAGAACAAAACGCGCAGAAGGTCGGACATACCTCAATTTTTGAGTTCCTTATTTTCCGCCACGCACTGACTCACAACGTCGGCAAAAAATGCGGACTGAGACACACTTTTAGCCATTGTAGTTGATTTTCTTGCCGCTTGTCAGGCATGGGAAAGTCCTCCCTGCCGAACAGTCGGGCTGCGTTCTGGTCGCTCAGGAAAATGGACACTTTTCGCTGAAGCTGCTCGAACAACTGACTTGTACGCAGGGCAGCTTCAAGTCTTCCTGGAATCAGTTCTCTCAGGGGCACTGATTGTTCGCTCGACGCGAAAACTCAACTCCGACGCAGGCAACTGATTAATTCCGGGCACAGGCTTCTCAGCCGACTGGGTCTTGGGTCCGGTGATGGACATTCTACGCGCTTAGGGTGCTCACGCAGAAGGGGCAGCCACCGAAACTCACTGGATTGTTAACACCGCGGCTGGCCAGAGCAAAATACGCTATCCAAGCTTTAAAATTGTGCGTGCCTCCGCACCGCTTGTAGTGTTGGTCTTTGGTGCAAACTTTGGCCACATGTCCAAATCGTTGGCTCCTAAAACAATGGGTAGGAGTCTCAGTGAACGCGGTGACTGCATGTTTTCTGAATCCTAGGTCAATTTTTCCTGGGCGCTCTGTGTTGGCAGCGAATGTCAGCACAACAGGTTTGGTAGCTTTCATTACACATTTGATTCTCTGAGTCTCTCACGACGCATCAGTCGTCTTTCGTGAAGAACGCCTTGCGGTTGCAACTAATCAAGGTCGCCTTCTGAGTACCACTTTGTCACGCCCTTAATAGCACAGGTGTTCTTGTAGGAATGCGGAAATCGCACTCTGATGTCACTTATCGGAGATAACTTTGAAGGACGTCAACTTCTGTTCTGTTTAGATATCCAAATGAATACCCTCTTGCGTACTGAATCGGTTGCGAATCCGAGCTGATCCTAACAGTGACTGAATGGCCGCGAAGAGCATGATGGGGTTTCGCTCTCTTAAATCAATCCATTTCTCAGTGGGCGCAACTATCGCAGGGATCCCGACCTTCTTTGCTTAGGATAGCTATCCAGTTTGAAGCCTTCGTCATCCTCGTCGGCCATATTGGCCACTAACTCGTCACATTCCACAATCGTTGAATCCTCCCCGCTGAGCGATGGCGTATCGTAAGACGTGTTCGTCCCCGTAATCTGACTGATTTTCGCCCTGTGAAGCCATGGCCTCCTCCTCCACGCTGCCTTCCTTTGGTTGGTGCGGTCCCTTTAGAAACGCCGGCGCCGGAGCAGCCCCCGGGGGGTGTCAGTACCGTCATGAAGATGCGGCCCTCTTCGAAGGATATACACTTAGATAAAATTAGGTCTAAATAAGAAAAACAACACAACTCATCCGATGATAGGTCGAACAATGTCGCCTTCGTCCTTTTCATTTAGCCACCAGCTACAGCGTTACACCACAGCAGAAATTTTAAATGACTAGTCCATTGACACCGCATCGCTTGGTACATGGCGCCGGAACTTACCCTCAATTTTATTCATTTAGCAGGCCTCAACACAGTGAGTGAGGGAAGACTAGAGTTTCTGAAGGGCCGTAAGCTAAGGGTTGTCTTTACATTGGCGCCACTAGTCTGTATGTTCTCCACAATTCTGTACTAAAGATGAGAATTCAGACGCACCCTTGTGTCGTTATTTTCTGGACCTAACCTTTCCTGCGCTGAATTTTTTCAGTACGTGTAACCAACGATTCTAAACGTCTACGTTTGTTAAGATTGAATTGCAGAACCATGTTTCAGTGAGCCTGTAATATTTTTCCGTCGCAAGGGTGGTCTCTAAATTTTGTTGCACATACCGCGATCAGATATGTGGGTATATGAGATATGTAGAAATCTGGTAAAAGCATTTCTAATCCAAAACGATGCGGACCTGTGCTTGACAAAACACTTTGCCAGCCTGCTAGAAAATCACCTATCTTTCCATGACTAATTATAATGTTCGAGGAGATAGTGCGAGGGGTTGTCCTAAATTATTAATGGAAAAACATTACTAGGCTGTGTCAGCACCGGAAGTGTCCGCAAAATATGGGCGTAAAATGTGTCACCGGATGTGACGTCATCAGTCATTATTTGAAGAGTGCTGCGGCGAAGTTTAAAAGTCAGTGATTAAAGAATATTGAGCAACAGTCATTAGTCCTCGGTCGTTATATTAATCATTGATAAATGACAGTATTTATTCACCCTAGTTAATGATCACATTTACTGACACTAATCAAAAATTACAATTATAGAAAGTGATTGTTTGGGTTAATAATTGAGCTAATTAGTGCACACCATGTGACATAATAAAAGCGCGACGTCATCCTTATGACTGATGATGTCACGGCTACAACCAGTCATAGTACAGCAACAAAAAAGTACACATGTATAGTCCAGTGGTAGCATTGAATACTGAAGAGTGGCGTTCGGATCTACACGGAGTGGGTAAGTGTAGAAAGGCGTTAACTAGGAGCCACCAACGTCGTGTAAAACGCTAAGGCTTTCGCATTTCTACAGTGCGGTCGCTTCAGTGAAGTTTTTGTTTCTTGTTTTTTGCATACTAAGCTGAAATGACTGTGCCTTTTCTCTTCACGCACAGGATTTATTTTGTTATATTCTTATTTTCTGTGATGCCTATATACCTTCATTATCTGTTAATAAAAGCTTGGGGGACGAATGATCGTCATCCTGACTGCATCCACTGCAGGACATTGGCCTTTCCGATATCTTTCCAACTAAACCTGCCCTCTGCCATTAGTGGCCAACTTATCCCCGCATAGCTCTTTACTTCATGTAAACATCTTATTTCCCGTAACCCTCTACTAAGCTTACCTTTTCTTAGAACAAATGTTAACGACCATCATTTACGTTTTTTTTGTGGGCTTGTTAAGTACTTATACCGAGTCATTTTTTACTCTCCCCCTCACTTGACCACATAGCACGTTTGAAGTATGGTTCCTAACCACTGCTTACACCACTTATACCTTGTAACCTGTCTTTAGCTTCCCACCTGTTTGGTATTCCGAGACTGCAATATACTCTTAATAAAACACGAAAATCTTTATTTTATGAAACAAGTCAATTTCTTCTTTATCATTTGGACTAGGATGACATTCACCCGTCTTAGTGGACGGACCTACTCTGCTCTATTCCTGTCTTTCAACGTTACGCCTATCATTTTCTTTTCCATAGCTCCCTGCATTGCCCTTAATTTAAGTAAAAGCCTTTTCATTAGCCTCCATGTTTCTGCCCCATACGTGAGGAAAGGTAAGATGCAGCTGACATATACACTCTTTCGAGGGATCATTGCTGAAATGCCATTCATAATCTGAAAATACTGGCCAAACGTGCTCCGCTCAGTTCTCATTCTAGTTATTTCACTGTCGTGGTCCGAAGCTGCTGAGTCTACCTGCCCTCAGTAGACATATTCTCTTACCGCTTCTAGCACCTCACTGACAATATAAACTTCTGTTCTGTTTCTAGGCTGTTGAAATTACTTTGCTTTACTGGGTAATATTTTTAGACTCACCGTTGCGCTCTGCCTGTCTAAGGAATTGATCACGCTTTTCAAATCTTTCCCTGAGCTATTTAGCTAACCAATGACATAAAAATTGCAGTGTACTAAGGTATCTCTATTAACTCTAATCCCTGACCGTTCTGAATTATAGTTCTTCAATGCCTCCTGCAAACAGGAGGTGAATAAATAGCATTGGAAAAATCGTGACTTCCTGGTTGACAGCCTTCCTTATTGGAATTTTAATTTTGGCTTTATGGAGGACTACTATGGCTGTGAAGCCGTTTAGATATCTTACACTATTTTTGTATAAGGGTCTTCTACATACCGATCTCTTTATGCCTGCATCATTGCTCGAGGTTTGATTGAAGCAAATACTGTAACGTAGTTTATAAAGGCTATATATCGGGGCTGCTTTAAGTTCACCTTTGGAGTATGACGCGACAGCGTTAAAGAGTCTCTACTGTTGCTTGAGATCACCTGGCCCACCATTTCGCAGACATCGAGAGGATTATTGCCATCACGTAGTTAGTTATTTTTGGGGTTGTCGTTCATTATACAAGTCACGCTAATTGATGAACTTAATTAAATAACTGCTCCTAGAATTTTTTATTGCGTTTAACGTTCCAAAGCGACCGAAGTCATGAGGAACGCCGTAGTGGAGGGCTTCAGCAATTTAAACCATGTGGGGCTACTTAACTTGCATTGATATCCCCCCCAATACGGGCCTCTAGCAGTTCGCCTCCATCGAAGTGCCAGCGTCGCGGCTGGGACTGCACCCGTATCGTTCGGGCGACCAGCCGAGAACCATAACCACAGAGCTACCATGGCGCGTTTTTGCTGTAATGTAATTCGCCTATCCTCGCATGAGGTGCTCGTGCCGGAAATTCATTTATCCCGCTGATGAATGGTCCTCAGTGGTGTAGAGGTAGCGTGCGCGGCCCCAGCCCTAAAGCACTGTGGTAGATTCCGCTTGGCCACACCGCTTTTTCAGTGAAACTGCTTTTCTACTTCACTAGCCAATAATCAATAAAGATTTCTCAGTTTCGCGGACGCCGCGTTCTAAAAAACATTCACAATAAGAGGAAACACCTTCTAGTCGTTATGCCGTCCTTACGCGCATCGAATTATTTCTTCAGAATTCAACGTGACCATCCTGTTGACGAGACAGCAACGACTAAAAAGTCATGAATGCATTCCAGAAGCTGTACCGCGACAAATTGTTCCTCGGCTGCGGACTCTCGGTGCTTGTTCATCATACTTTCCAACCGATCGACGCCACATACCTCCGCCACCTGAGATTACACTGAACCTCTCTTCTTGCATTAAGTGAACGACCATTTTCTCCTCCCGTTATGAAAATCTTCATCTCTCTGACGAACTGTTTTCTTGCAGTTGATGAAGTACAGGGTCTTATCGACCTCTTTGGGGGCCCATGAACCTCTATTTTAAGCTTAGATAATGCGGATCTTAACTGCCCCCTTTTGTTTTCTGGAGCTCTGCAGCTTAGCGTAGCCTTCACCCAGTTCTTCACCATTATGAGCTTTATTTCGCAGCCTAATTGGCTTCCAGTTCTCCCTTGAAAATTAACATGCAGAAAACCAAGGTAATGTCCAACAGCCTAGCAAGGGAACAGCAGTTCACAATTGGCAGCGAGAGCATAGAAATTGTAACGGATTATGTCTACTTAGTGCAGGTAGTGACAGCTGATTCGGATCATGAGAGGGAGATAACTAGAAGGATAAGAATGGGGTGGAGCGCATATGGCAAATTCTCGCAGATCATGACTGGCAGTTTACCAATTTCTCTCAAGAGGAAAGTGTACAACAGCATAATCTTAACGGTACTCACCTACGGGGCAGAAACCTGGAGGCTAACGAAAAGAGTTCAGCTTAAGTTAAGGACAACGCAGCGAGCCATGGAAAGAAAAATGATAGGTGTAACGTTAAGAGATCGGAAGCGGGCAGAGTGGGTGAGGGAACAAACACGGGTTAATGACATCCTAGTCGAAATCAAGAGAAAGAAATGGGCTTGGGCAGGGCATGTAATGCGAAGGCAAGATAACCGCTGGTCCTTAAGGGTAACGGAGTGGATTCCAAGAGAAAGTAAGCGTGGCAGGGGGCGGCAGAAGGTTAGGTGGGCGGATGAGTTTAATAAGTTTGCAGGCAAAGGTTGGATGCAGCTGGCGAAGGATAGGGTTAATTGGAGAGGCATGGGAGAGGCCTTTGCCCTGCAGTGGGTGTAGTAAGGCTGAAGATGATAATGTATCCCTTGAAATCTTTTTTGTAGTGCACCCTAGCGATGGCAGTGCGGGCTTTTTGCATAACAGACGATAGGAACATCCGGCTTACAAACTTACGAAGAAATGACAGGAAATTGATACAACGTGACAATAGGGCTAGGCCTGCATACCGCAGGTGAAAAGGGCGTTCATATACGTACCGAGAAAAATGTATCCAAACGCAATAACGCCAACAACGTTCACAGAGAATGTATAGGTGTGGCCCATGGTTCAGAAATCCTGGAACGTTTTTTCGTAAAGCCGGACACCTACCCTGAAATTAACCACATCGATTGTAAAGCATCGTATGTAAAACAGTGGTGCTTTGCAAGACAGCGTTCACAACAAGCTTATTAGTCTGCTTGATGCCGGAGTATATTATAAAGCGCAGGTACGTTTTTAAACGTTTCCGACAAACATGTCTTCACTGCGGCATAACTACACATGGAGATCACAAAGATCAGAATGTGCAACCAGGTACTGATGTTTCCAAGAATTTTCCTTCCAAACGTGACTGTGAGTCTTATCTTTTAGTTCCTTGCTAGCGTCCAAGTTTTTTACCGTTTTATTTCGCTTCACTGTAAGATTCTGCCCTACCGTGATTTGTTTTAAGCATGGCAGGAAACGGTAATGCGGCTAAATAGCAGCCTGCAACGCTGGAAGTTTCCAAGGGCAGAGAGGCCCGTAGAAAATTGCACTGAGATGGTCGATGATGGAAGAAACGCTGCTTGTAGAGTTGCAACCTCTGTTCCCGGTCAGTTAAGCGCCCTTCTATATTTACAATAATATTTTCGTTTGCTTGACACAATAAAATTTTGTTTTTGTCTCGAGAGGGTGACAGCATTCGTGGAATGAACCGAGACGAAGTACAAAATCATTAAACGCCGCTTTACTCTCCAGTAATGTGTACTTTATGTTGATATAACTAAGCTTCAAGTCGGACGTTTGCTAAGCCGATGGTTTCTGTCCTTAATCCGTTCAGCTTGGCTTCTGTGACACTTCACAACCAAGTGAAAAAGAGTGTTTGGTCATCGTATGGGCCCTTGCCAAATTTCGCCCGTACCTCTACGGCCGCTCTTTTGACGTTGTGACGGACCATCATGCGCTTTGTTGGCTTTCTTCCTTGAAAGACCCATCCGGCCGCCTTGCCAGGTGAAGTCTTCGTCTGCAAGAATATGACATCCGCGTGGTCTATCGTTCCGGCCGCAAGCATCAAGACGCTTATGCCCTGTCCCGCTGCCAACTTCCAGCCGAGATCGCCAGCCTTTCCACCTCTGACGTCTCCCCGTCGTCCCTTCACATTAGCGACATGCCCTCTGCGCAACGTACTGACCCCTGGATCGCTTCTCTTCTCGACTTTCTCTCCCACCCCACGGCTGCTTCTCCATCCCGTGCTCACCGCCGCCATGCTTTCCACTTCGTGATTCGCGATAACCTCCTCTATCGCCGGAACTACAGCACCGACGGCCGCAAGTGGTTACTCGTTATTCCTCGCCACCTGCGCACGAACATATGCGCCTATTTCCACGCTGATCCACAATCCGGTCACGCGGGAGTTTTCAAGACATACACCCGCATCCGGCTGCGCTATTACTTGCGCGGCATGTACACCTTCGTACTTAAATACGTACCCGCCTGTCTCACCTGTCAACGTCGCAAGCCATCTCCTCATCGTTCTGCTGGAGAGTTGCAGCCACTCCCTTGCCCACCACGCCCTTGCGACCATATCGGCATTGATTTCTACGACTCGCTTCTGTGCACTGCTGCCGGCAACCGTTGGGCTATCGTTGCGGTTATCTTACGAGGTATGCCGAAACCGCCGCCCTTCCGTCTGCCACAGCGACAGACGTTGCCTCCTTCCTTTTGCAACCTTTCGTCCTTCGTCACTGTGCACTGCGTGAACTGCTTAGCGTCCGCGGACGCGCCTTCCTGTCCGATGTCGTCACAGCCCTGCTCCGTCAGTGCAACATAATACATCGAACCACCTCCGCCTATCATTCGCAGACCAACGGCCTCACCGAGCGATGTGACCGCACCCTCGAGGACATTCTCCTATGTATGTCGCATCCAACTACCCGAATTGAATCTCTTCCTTCCTTATGTGACTTTTACCTACAACACCGCCCAGTAGTCCACTACTGGCTTCTACCCCTTCTTTCTTCTTTATGGCCGTCATTCATCTGTTACAATAGACACCATTCCGCCTTACCAACCTGACCCCTCCGAATATACCCCTGTTTCAGAAGCCGCGCAACACGCAGAAGATTGTCGCCAAGTGGCCCGGTCACTCACGACTGACACCCAGAATCGCCACAAATTCCGCCACGACAACGCTCGCACTACATCGCACTTCGCTCCTGGTACGATTGTGTGGCTTTGGATAGCGTCAAGTACTCCTGGAGTGTCCTCAAAATTTCTCGCCAGGTATCACGGCCCCTACCATGTCCTGGAGCGCACATCTCCTGTTAATTACGCCGTCGAACCCCTCATGCCATCTCTCGATTGCCGCCGCTGCGGCCGCTACGGACCTCTCGCAGAAGAGAACAATCGACAACGGGGGATGGTTCACTGCCAAATACCAGAACTCGAGACTGATTGCCGTTCCAGAGGCCGGGACAGACGCGGCAGACAATTCAGCGCTGAGCCAACCCAAACTCAAGTGGAATCCCGTTCGGCGAGAGAAGCTACCTCTTTTGCCAAAAAACGACTTCAAAGTCATCCTTAGACCGAAGAATGGACTCAACATCAGCGAACTGAGCACGCATCAGATGGCCCGGGCTATAGCCAAAGCATGCGGAAAACCAGACATCTGCAACGAAGGCAGCTTCCTTATACGGCTGCACAACGGATCCAACATCGCTATACTCAGCACGCCAAGCATGGAGACTGCCAGTGCTGTGCAGTGTATTTCAAGTCTACGCTTTGCTGCAAAGAACTATGCAGTGACAGCTTACGTGGCCGCGCCGGACAATTCGTGCAAAGGTGTTATTCATGGAGTGGACGCCGGGACCACGCCAACTGAACTACTATTGCATCTCCGGGTACGTACCCAAGGAGTCAAAATACTTTATGCAAGAATGCTTGGCAAATCCCAAAGCGCGGTCATTACCTTCGAGGGAAAGATCGTTCCGCGCTACGTCTATTACTACGGCGGCGAAATACGTTGCTACCTCTATCGATCATCGCGGCAAGTGTGTTATACATGCTTAAAGGCCGGACATAGGGCGGACGTATGCCCGACACCTGACGTTGTCGTCTGCTCTAAATGCACCGAGCCAGTGATCGAGGACGGACACTCCTGCGAGCCCAGGTGTGTGCTATGCACGGAAGCGCATCCTACGGGGGCAAAGGAGTGCAAGGAACGCCTCAGGAAACCGAGACCACGGACGAGAAAAAAAGAAGAACCAGGCGGCGGAGACAACGGCGGACGCGGCCGGGCCCGGAAACGCTGGTTCAGCGAGGACTCCAGTTCGAGATCCAAGTCCAGATCGGCATCGAGATCAGGATCAAAGTCGTGATTGGCGTCCAGGACCCGGGAGGATCCAGAAACCAAAAAGAAGCAGGAGCAGAAGAAGACCGCACCAAAAAGGAGGAAGCAACCAGGGTGAGCTGGAAAGAGCATCTTTTCCCCACCTCTCCCACTGCTCCAAAAAACACAAACACACAGAAAACAGTGGTAGGTAACAACGCTAATGGGGAAGCTAACGAGGACGTTCAAGAGCTAAGACAAATAATTCAGACGCTCAGGGCAGAAAACGCCGAGCTGAGACAGAAACTAAACGATCTGATAGACGAACTAAAGGCCCAAAGAACAAGGCAGAACAGCACTAACCCGCAAACAGACGAAGCTCAGGCGACAACTATAGGGCGCCAGGAATTTACAACTGCCATGGTTGTTGTTCACAATGCACTGGCAAATCTTAGCAACCTCATCTCCAACATCCAAGACGAGACGCGCAAGGATAGAGAGCGTCTAGTACAATTCACAGCCATGAAATCCAGAGGAAAACCCTCTAACAGGCCATCCCAGTATGGCGAGCAACCGTAAACGCTCGGTCAAGTTGGAAACCCTTGAAATATGGCAGTGGAACTGCCGTGGGATCCGCCGAAAGCAGGGTCTTCTTAAACAACACATCACAAATTGCACCTCTCCGCCAGACATAATCGCCCTACACGAAACCGGCTGCTCACTCACTCTCGCGGGGTACTCCGTCTACGAGGGGCAGGGGCAAAGCAAGGTCACCACGCTCGTTGGAAAAGCAGTCACCGCAATCAGACACGACATCGACGGAACAGACATTGACCACGTCCTTATAGAAATCATTACCCAAAAGAGAAGCCAAGAAAGCACCTTCCTACTTAACGTGTACAGCCCGCCAAGCCAGAGGAAAGCCAATTTCAGCTACCTGCTAGGCAAAGCAGAAGAAGCAGCAGGCAAGAACAGTATCGTTATTCTGGGGGACTTTAATGCCTGGCATAAAAGTTGGGGCTACGTTCGGGAAACCCCGAAAGGCAGGGATCTAGCCAGGGAAGCTGATCGTAGAAGGCTCACCCTCATCACTGACCACACCCAACCCACGCGAGTGGGGAACAGCATCAACCGAGATTCGTGCCCAGACTTATCATTTGTCAAAGGGGTAAGGCACACAAGATGGGAAAACGACGGCGAAACTCTAGGCAGTGACCACTGCATCCTGCGCATCCATATAGAAACCCTCCCGATCAGGCGACAACATGGCCAGGCTAGACTGACAAACTGGGAAGCCTATAGGAAATCCAGGGCACAGCATGAAGACGCTGAGATCACCGGCATAGAAGGCTGGGTCGCAAGAATCAAGACAGACTGGCGAAAACTAACCCGAAAGGTCGCCCTCGCTACCAACACACCCGAGGTGGACAAACATCTCTTACACCTTTGGGACGCCACACGGGGCCTACTAAAAAGGTGGAAAAGGCAAAAGCATAATAGGCGGCTCAAGCGTAAGATCGCTGAGGTCACCAGACAAGCTGAAGAATATGCGACGCAGCTCTCGAGGCGCGACTGGAACCAAAAGTGCAACGAACTTCAGGGGACTCTAGGTTGGGCCAAGACATGGGCCTTGCTAAGGGCTCTCATAGACTCAACCACCACAAAATCCGAAACCCGTAAGACGACCCAAAGGATCGCGCACCAGTTCCAAGGCACTGACGAGGAAATGCTACAGAACATCAAGCAGCGTTACATCGGCAATGCAACATACGCCGACAGCAGCTTGGCATACACGGGCGAAACGAATCCCCGCTCTGGACGAACCCCTTACCACAGAAGAAGTCAGACACGCTGTGATGTCCGCCACAAAGAACACAACACCACGGAGGGATGGCATCACCAATGCCATGATAAGGAATCTGGATGACAATTCAATCAAAAGATTCACGGAGTTCATCAATAAACACTGGGAACAGGGGACCCTCCTGGACGACTGGAGACATGCGGAAATAGTAATGATTCCGAAGTCCGGAAAGACTCCAAACCTGGACAATCTTAGACCCATTTCCTTAACATCATGCTTGGGAAAAGTGTACGAGAGAGTTGTGCATCACAGGTTGCAGACCCACCTTGAGGACAACGAACTCATGCCGCACACTATGTTTGGATTTCGAAAATACCTATCGACACAGGACGTTCTCCTGCAGATCAAGGAGGAGGTGCTTACTTCCGTTCCAAAATATGGAGAAAACATCTTGCTCGCTCTCGATCTTCAAGCGGCCTTCGACAACGTCAGTCACAGGGCTGTGCTGGAGGGGCTCAGCAAACTGGGTTGTGGGCAGAGAATATTCAACTATGTGAAAGCCTTTCTGACTAACCGAACCGCTACCATTGGAATAGGAGGCATCAGGACTGACACCTTCAACACCCCAGAAAAAGGAACACCACAAGGCTCTGTGCTATCACCTATGCTTTTTAATATTGCAATGATTGGTTTAGCAAGGGCGCTCGAAGAAATTGAAGGAATCAGGCATGCCATCTACGCAGATGATATCACAATCTGGGTGACAAGGGGATCCTTAGGCGAAAAACAAGAGCTTCTTCAGCGAGCGGCAGACACGGTCAACGCATACGCCCGACACTGTGGACTTGCATGCTCCCCTGAAAAATCCGAGGTGCTCAGAGTCTACAGACAAGGGTATGATCTGCAAAACTCCATAGATATCTACATAGGGGAAACGAAGGTTCCAGAAGTATCGAAAGTTAGGATCCTCGGCATGTGGGTCCAAAGCAACCGTCGTATTGATCACACGATCAGACAGCTAGCAAATACCACAGCACAGATCACCAGGATGATTGCAAGAATTTCCAACAGAAGAAGAGGTATGAAGGAGGAAGACACATGTAGGCTAGTACAGGCCCTCGTGGTCAGTAGGATATTATACGGCGTCCCCTACCAAACACCGCTCGAGCAAGAAAAGGCGCAGTTGGAGGCAATTCTTCGAAAAGCATACAGATGCGCTCTCGGACTGCCGGTCAGCACTTCGACGGAGAAATTCCTTAAACTGGGCATAAACAACACAGTACAAGAACATATCGAGGCCCACCTTATCGCGCAGAAAACAAGACTGATGCTGTCCGCAACAGGCAGAAACACGCTGCGGTTGCTGGGCATGAGGGACGCTTTGAAAGAAATCAATAGCACAGCGAGCGTTCCAAATGAAATCAGGAGGATCATTGAGATCAGTCCGATTCCAGAAAACATGCATCCAGATACACATAAGGCGAGAAGAAAGGCAAGATCGGAATTCCATGAAAGAAGCTTCGCCGGGGCAAAAGACGTATTATATGTTGACGCAACAACATACAGACACCGATATGGCTCGGTAGCCAGCGTGGTGGATCACCAGCTCAGGGAAATCAACTGCGCTTCGATAAAAACCAACAACATACTCGAGGCTGAGGAAGCAGCAATTGCACTCGCCATCACCCAGCAGAGTGACGAGCCCCATGCACACATCATTACAGACTCGCAAGAGGCGTGCAGAAGATACAGCAGTGGACGCATACCCACTGCAGCCATTCACATACTCAAGGCGAGGACAATCACTTTTACGAGATGCTTCATCACGTGGACACCAGGCCATGAGGCTGTCAAAGGGAACCAATGTGCGGACGCCAATGCCCGAGCATACGCCAACCGGGAGGCGCCCACCGAAGGGGAACTGGACGCAGTCACTAGACGGTATGGAGCCATCTTAGAACACCAACGAGCCCTCCGGAGGACCTACCCGCCTCCCCACAAAGACCTTAGTAAACAGCAGTCGGTTGCCTGGAGACAACTACAGACTAATACATACCCCAATCTGAGTTTACTCAGCAAAATCTATCCATCCACTTATGAAAACAAATGCCCGCTATGCGGTGAACACGCAACGCTTTACCACGTTACATGGGCCTGTCAGAAGATGCAGGCAGCGCCGATAAACAACACACCTACACCGGAGCAGTGGGAGGCTGCGCTGTCCAGCTCAAAGCCTGAAGAGCAGCTCAAGCTGATCGACAGGGCTCGCAAGACTGCAAAGGCCGTTGGGGCCCTGGACTGAGGGCTCCATCTACGCTGCGAGAAATAACTCTTATACAATAAAGTTTTTCATTCATTCATTCGCCAAGTGGCCCGGTCACTCAAGACTGACACCCAGTATCGCCACAAATTCCGCGACGACAACGCTCGCACTACATCGCATTTCTCTCCTGGTACGCTTGTGTGGCTCTGGATAGCGTCAAGTACCTCTGGAGTGTCCTCAAAAATTCTCGCCAAGTATCACGGCCCCTACCATGTCGTGCACCGCACATCTCTTGTTAATTACGTCGTCGAACCCCTCATGCCATCTCCCGATTGCCGCCGCTGCGGCCGCGAGACATTTCACACCAAGCGGCTCAAGCCCTAATACCCCCCCCCCCCCCATTTTACAGTCGCCGTAAGTCGCCAGGATCGCTCCTCTTCTTCCCGGAGGTTTTTGTAGAGAGGATGATGAAGACAAAGCAGATGACTCATGAACGCGAAGAAGATTGTCCTGCGCATCAGCCGTAATGCTATCGCCACGAGTGTCTGTGCCCGACCTGGTTTCCCACGAATTTTTCTTGCCGCTGCTTCCGTCCTGCCAGCTGTTTTCAATAAACCCCCAACTTACACTTTTTTGTTTTAAATACAAACTTGCTCTCGGAAATTCGGAAACAGTTGTTTTGTTTCTCTAGATGTCTAGTACCTATAACGAATGTTACAGGTGATGAAACTGCGTACACCAAAGTAAAAAAAATACTAATGCTGCAAAAAGAGCGTTTTGAGCCAAAAAGACTCGGTAATTGCATTCTGAGGTTTTCCAAGTAAAAATATAAACAATAACGGGTTACGTAGAACAGTTTATTGCCTTTAATTTTTGAATTTTTTACCGAGGTAATTTTTCTTTTGAAGCCTGAAAACGCTCTCGCGCCGCAAGTTGTATCATCTTTAGTGCACCGCAGAACACGGCATCCCGCATGGCATCGCGTGAGATTCGGCGGATGGTATGCAATAAACGAGATCGTTTTCGCTTTCGAAGTTCAAACAAATCCGCATTTTTTCGGAGCAGCCAAGAGAAGAAGAAGGCCGCCACCGTCTGGAAGGCTTTGAAGTAACGAACGTTAGCTCTTTGGTTTACTAGAATTGATATGAATGAGGTTAAAAGGAGGTACATCGATGTCCTTCTTCAAACACGCTGTGGTAGTGAACGTATCGGCGAAACGAGCCCTTCTGAGAGAAGCTCCCAATGGAGACGGCTCATTACTATTGAATGGATGGAACCTTAGAGCGTCCTTTTTGAAACGGGGTGGATTCCCACCATCATGGAGGAAGGAAATAATAGAGGAGAAGTCGTTACGTGACGTTTTTGAAGCCGGAAACTAGCTCGGCACCATATTGTCCGGGCGCGCTCTTGTTTATTTTTTCCGCGCTCTTGTTTTACGTTTCTCCGCGCGCGCGTTTCACCCCACCTCAAGGAGCTGGCCTAAAGAGACTCCAGTGCGAATGGCGCTGGGTTTCTGGCCGTTGTTCATGTACGGGAGACCTCGGAAATATTGGTGTAAGACATTCTGCTGCTTCCATTTATTGCTGTTTGCCGCGTCGTCTCCGTGCCATCCCCGCTCTCTCGTTCGAACGAAACAGTCCGGCCTTGCTTGGTAATAATCGAATAGCATTCGGCGATGGCAGTTATCGCAACCACGGTAAGCGCGGGAAGTAACTTTTGCTTATGGTGGTGGCCCAACATGGCACGCAGTGTCTTTTGCGCGTTTGCTTGCGTCGTTTTGCGACGGCGGAGGTATGTATCCCTGGGCTGTTTGCAGGCTGCTCTTGGCGAAATATACTGGCATACTTACACCCGGTTCATCCTAGCTTCGTGTTAATTGCAGGGATAGAAGGTTAATTTCACCAGATGAGATGAAGGGCACAGAATTTTAGTTCATTGAAATTGTGTGCAAATATGCAACTGCTGGCAAAATATAGCAGAAGAAAAAAAAACAAATGTAGCATACAGTTTGAAGACCATGCTTCTTTCTGTACTCTCTTTTTTGTGATATAAACTGTTGCCCATGGTGGCACTGAAATAAAACTTGTTACTTTGTGCCGTTATCATCTTCCATTTCTTTTCTTATGCAGCTTGTCTTGGATCGCGCTGTGTATTTCAAGGTGCTTCCAAACCAACTACCCTACCTTAATGCAGAATAAAATACAGTGCCGTGTTGCGTTTTATGGCACATAGGCAACTCAGGGCATCATGCGCCAAACGCAACGTAAAGAAAATTTTTTGCTGCAGGCGTTTTTAGAAATAATAATTATCGGTGGTGTAGAGGGCGTAGAACATTATTTTGTATTACCTGATGATGAAGGAAGAAAGAAATTCTATGAATGGCTAATATTAAGAGCTTTGAAGAATGTCGGGTAGTCTCAGCAGGCATCCTTGGCTGGGCAAGGATGTTGAGCCTCCCAACCAGTGATACCACACCGCAGCGTTCTCAGAAATGAGAAGGTGCCTGAGGTGTATCAAACAATGAAGCGAATCAGTGGTTAAAAATTTGGTTTCCGGAGTAAACCAGCTTCTCTCTAAAAAGCTAAAACACATGTCGTGTGAACAACTGCATCTTCACTGAAAAGAAAAATTGGGTGTAAAAGGAATGTGTTCATTACAAAACTGAGTAAAAAATTTTTTCTAAGTTTTTCAAGTTTTGTGCATGAGTATGAAATTTGATTAACTGTTAGGTCATCTCTACATGTTTCACAAATCAGTTTGTCTTCATTTGTCAATAAAAAAAATTGTTTCTGACTTCCGTGTGACCTATACGGGGACGACATAAAATAACTTCAATGAAACGCTCCTGGTGCAAACATGACTTCGATTCGCCTAGAATTGCCGTTGCCATGTGTAGTTTGTTGTTTACTTCAATTTTCCAAGCTGTCTGCCATTTTTTCCTTAATTTCTTTTCTACTAATTAAATGCAATCCTTACTGGACATAATTACTTTTTCTTTCCTTGTCACGAGATTGAGCAGCGCACAAATCTGCTCTCTCGTTGCCTTTTACTTCCATATGACCCGGGACCCAGCTTAGTTTTATGTTTTGACCTAGAGCTGTGACTATTACAATGTTGTGCACAATGTCAGCAATCATAGGTGTAATTGCATTTCTAGAGTGGAGAGCAGTAAGTAAATTTAAGGAGTCCGTGTAAATATTACTGTTTGTGAGGTTCTCGTATGCTATCTGTTCAATGGCTACAATGAGGGCGTAGCATTCAGCAGTGAAAATTGATGCGCACTGTGGAAGCCTACTTCATTCCAATTCCCTTTTATCGCTGCGCTTCCAAAGCAAACCTTTATTTTTGAGGGACCTGTATAAAAAGGTGTCAAAGTACTGTATTTTTCCTCAAGTGCAGGAAATTCTTGTCTTATGTGTTGCTGTGGAGTTTGTTTTTTCCGGAACTGTTTAAGAGTAAAATCACAGATTCTAGGAAAATGACACCATTGAGGCAGTGGATCTCGTCTTCGAGCAATGCCAGGTAATGGCATTGTAAAGTGCTGCCCTTAAACTGAAGCTCCCTGAAAAGTTTAGTACATCGCTCTCCCTGGAAGCTTTCTGTGTCCAGCTTTCTGGCACGAGGCTTATATTTAAATGGCCCTCTGCAACACTTTGTATTTCATAGCATATTGATTTTTAAGTGGACCGCTGACAAATGTTCTCATGAGGTTGTAAAAAATGTTTCTTTGCTAGTATTCATTTAGAGCCTCGTGCATGACATCCCTGAGCAAGGTTTTTGATGTCGGGTTGTTTGCATGCTATGCTCGCGTAACAGTGGCTCAAATACTGGCCACACTTTAATCACGCTCTGTGGTGGATAGCATAACCCTCTCAGTTTTATGCTGTATAAGTCTGCACGTGTCTGCTTTTGGCTGAGTCGTGAACAGTGCTGCCATGCATGGCCACACCCCAGCTTAGTGCTCAGCCTGCCTTTTAATGCTGCTCTTGTTGTTGAATATTGCAACCTGTCTCCATTGCGTATGTATGGGCAGCTGTGTCAACAGGGTCTTCAGTTACAGCAGTGACGACAAGAAAAATATTGCAGTATTTTGTTTTTATTTAGAATACTGCATTTATCTTCATAACATAATTTTGTGCGGCTTCCTATGCCAGGAATCCTTTATCATTGAGCTGTGAGGATGGGCAAATATAATGAAAAGTTTGAGTTCTTGACCCAGAATGCGAATTACAATATCAGAACATAATTATGAAGGTGGCAGTGCCAACAAAGACTTTTGATTCACAACTACAAGAGCCACTTATAGAAGTGACCGAAACAGAGAGGGCCGAAGTGCCTATAGTAGCATAGCAGGGAAGGAAATATGGTGATGGAGTGTCGCCTCCCTCCCAAGGCCACAAGTTTTACTGAGGAAAATCATGCTGAACCCCTTTTTCTCAACTTAAACAGTCTAAGATATACATGTTTAAAATAGTACTGGCGCTCTTTAAGAATTATTCATAAATACACCATTTTTAGCACTGCAACGCAGCATGTTTCACCACAGATCTAGTTTGGAGAACAATATATGAGACAGCAGCGGTTCAGAATGCTTCTAGAAGTTTTGAAGTACCCAGTGGCTGCAGTATGTTTCACAGTGCTGTGCATTATTTCAATGCTGTATTTCACGTTTAATGTGCATAGGGCCATCTGTACGCACCAATTTTCGCTACTTGATGAAATACTTGCTTGATATGTTAGTGCAGAGTAGCACACTACATTGATCAACAATACAGGCAATGGAAGTGAATTTATTGTACGTAAAGAACTCATGAAATTATTTGTGTGGAACATAACTACACGCATCACTGAAATTCAATGCACATGTGGGTCCTCATTTCACCAAACGCTTTTTTCCACAAATAACACTATCACAGAACATGGGCACAATAAACACGTTTGAGAAAAGGCCTCGCAATACAGAGCGTTGCTGTTTTCGTACTTCTTGACCATGACCTCGGCCAGAAATTCAATTGCAATACCTGCTACATGACACTGGTCTATTAATAGCACGCGATCAGAAATACAGACTTGACCTCGATATGAACGAATACACTTGAGCCCGGGACGCCACTGCGGCAAATAGCTCTCTAGACGCTTCAGACGTTATACGCTTCAAACGGGCAGGCAACAAACCTTCTGTATACTAAGAACAGAGCGATCACAGCCGCTTCCTTTACAATAACAATCTGCGCCCATGTTATGGCCTCCGCCGCTAACACAAGCGCAGTTTCCGAAAAAAAAGAATTTGCAGTTCTATTATAATCAACTCAAGTTGCAATCGGTGGAGCGTTGCAATAACACGTATAAGTAGCAACGAAGTTTATCAGCCGATGAAAACAGGAGCGCAAATGGCACACGCACACTGCACGCAGAAGTCACGAAACGTTCGCAATACACGCCGACGAACTCTCCGAAGCGCACGCCGTATTGAGCCAATGGTGAATGAACAGCGCAAATGCCCCTCTGTCACCAGCGGCGGTCTCCCTACGGCTCCGAGCGGTGTGGAGTAGACGAAATGCCCGTGCTATTGTTGTCCCGAGCGCATTCAAATCTGGGCACGCAAAAAGATTTTTGCGCTGAATTTTACCTTCAGATATGGGAGACCGCCGTCAGGGTAAGCCTTTGAACACCACCGCCGCACATCAAATAATACGCCGCGGCCCGCTGCTGTCGCCCGGTTTGTAAACAGGCTGCCCCGACAAGATGGGCTCCCGAACGAGAAAAACCACGTGACTTCCTCCTCATTTTTCTCCCATGTTGTTGTATGGGAAGGGTCCGTCCTGAGTTTTCCTTCCTCCATGGCCACCATGCTCGGCTACGCGTGCACGCACGCTGCCTAGCGGAGTGATTGATGCCTAGCGCCAGCTATCAGAGAAATTGCGTTGCACGTCTACCCGTTGTCGAGTTACACCCTCTCAAAATATGTTCCAAACGGAATTTGCTTCGTTTGGGGGTCAAAGTGGGCCTATAGTTCGGTTTGCGTTGCGATATGGTAACGCTTCAATTAGTATTTGCATGTGTACAGAGGTTAAGTATTATTTGTTTGTGTTTTTATTTCTATACTCTATACCACTACCCATAAGGATTTATTTGCCAAACAAATTAGATGCAAGACTGTCCCCGGATGGGTGCCCCTTGTGGTCGGAGTATATATACAGCGGAACGAGTATATATATATATATATATATATATATATATATATATATATATATATATATATATATATATATATATATATATATATATATATATATATATATATATATATATATATATATATTGTGAAGGAAGGAGGCCGAGACGGCAAAACGCCTCCAAGTCTCCAAAAGCGAACCCGGGCCCATGCCTCAGTGCGAGTAGTGTTCCTGTATATGCTCCCGCTCCCTACGGGAGCATATAAAGGAACACTTAGTGCGAGATAGAGGTGTGCGCCCGGTTGAATTCAAACAGCGGCGGCGTGGCGGTCGTTTCTAGCCGGCGGCGGCGCAGAGCCTGGTATTAATCGGCGGCGGCGCAAGACCATTTTTCGACGGCGGTGCCGGCGGTGTGGAAAGCTAAATCACCAATTTATAACGTTATTTCGCTACTGCCTTCTTTGCTAAGCTGACTCAGATTTTAGGGCTTTTCCTACTAAGGCTGAGAGGAGAGTATATAGAGGGGTTGGAAGGGCGAAAGAAATGCGAAATGTTATTAAATGTTTTGTTGCTTTAGACACCATATTTAAGAACAAAATTAAGCACATGTCACAAGCGCGTATATTGATTGTGTTTACATGCTTTTTTCTCCACAAACTTGCAGAGTCTTTCTTGTTTTCTGCGTCGTAGTCGCAATTGCTTTCTTTTTTTTTTGGTTTGCCTGGGTTAAATTTTTGCATCGCGCTGAGTCAGTCAATTCATCTAGAATTGCTAAGCCGGCACCGACGCACGATATGTTCGTCACACTTCCTCTTGTTCTCAATGAGATTGTGTTTATAAATTATTGTTTACGGGCAAAGAAAGAGACCTCTTTTATGACTTACCTCTGCTTGGTTCAGCCCTTTACCTGTCCACCAATGAGTAGATGCTATCACGCAAACATTTCCGACTGGACAGTTTGTGAAATCGCTTCTTTTAAATATTAATATCACCACTTGTTTAAAGAAACTTTTCTTATAACAACCTTGTCCCGGAAGAAAAAGAGTTAAAATACTTTTTTTGCAGCGGGGGAACATTTTTTTCTGCTGAGATGCGTCATGATGCATTGACGCCGTTTTCGGACATATCGCCTATCACACCCGCAGCCACAGTTCTCACGACCCTCGAGTCGTGGTTCAGATTTTCCGAGACAGTTGTTTCTTCTCGTGGAAAAAAAAAGGTTTTGAGGAAAGGAAATGGCGCTGTAACTGTCTCATTTATCTCGGTGGACACCCGAACCGCGCTGTAAAGCAAGGTATAAAGGTGGGAGTGAAAGAAAAAAGGAAGAAAGAGGGCCGTAGTGGAGGGCTCTGGAAAAAGTTCGATCGCCTGGGGATCTTTAACGTGCACTAACATCACATAGCACACGGCCGCTTTTTGCGTACCGCATCCATCGAAACGCGGCCACCGGAGTCAGGTTCGAACCCGAGTGCTCCGGCTCTGTACACACACGCGATTCTGCGCTCTTGAAGAAATTTCTGAATCTCACATTGCGTTGTCTGGTAACGATACGAATGCGCAGACGCGCGGAGAGCAAGGTTGCTTTTGTTTGTTTTCTGCTGTTTCGTTGCTCAGTTCCTTAAAATGATTATCTGCCTGAGGCAGAGAATAGAACAAGACAAAACAAAATCTCAAATGCAGCTAGATTTGCGGGGAAAATATATTTATTCATATTTAGAGGGAACGCCGAGTGAAAACGTCGGCGGCGGCGGCGGCGGAGTTCCGATCAGTTTCCGTCGGCAGCGGCGGCGCAGCGTGGGCGGTAGGCGGCGGCACGCCGATGCCTCGCCACTCTCCTCTATTGCGAGATGTGCTGTTTTCTAGTTGCTGCCACAAATGGCGCTGTGATCTCATGGGGGTAGTACTCTCCACGATATCTCGAAATGTGATGAGGAGTTGCTGCCACAGATGGCGCTGTGATCTCAGGGTGGTAGCAGACCCCGCGAAATCTCGAAACGTGATGAGTAAGAGGTAACGCTCTTAAAAAAAGCTGCTGAGCTTTAGCTAAATAATTAACATTGAACAACCGAATAAATAGTGCAGACTAGGGCACTCAAGTCTCAACAACCCTCAGTTGGTTTCCCTTGGCTAGAACAGTCCGTGTTTTTTAAAAGCTTGGTTAAATTTTGACAGGGACTATATGGGTGGTTTCATGTAACAGTAATTGAGGCCCCATGACCACTTTTCATTTTGAATGAGACTTTTACTTGTCATGGAAAGTGCTTCGCAACAACGGGATAGCAGATTCCTTCACGAGAAAAGCTGTGGTGTTTGCAAAAAAAAAAAATATGCGTGGATTAGCTCAGATAATTCAGGAAATACAGAGCGAAATCTGTCGGAGTTCAGTTTGTTCATTGGCGTTGGCGTTGACAACGTTCTAGGTGGCAATGAATTTGAGGAAAGGAAGGGCACTTAATTGGCGGTGGTGGTGGTGGTGGTAGCAGTTTTATTAAAAATAATAGCAAAAAGGAAGGAAAAGATTTTTGCTAGCCCCGGCATCTGCCATCGATACTGAAGCACCTGAGCTAGGGTAGCGGAAATAAAGGATAGCAGGCAGAATGGAGAAATGAAATGAAAGAGGTGAGGGGACAGGAAGAGAGGATAGGAAAAAATTATTTTTGGCGGAGCCCTAATAGTTATAGATTTCAGAGGTGGGCTGGCTCCCGACTTCACTTGGGCACACGGACTCATGCAAACACTCCGTTCATAAGAAAGGCAGATCCAGCTTACGTAGCGTGCACCATACGTGGATAACCACCTGGCGCACCTCTTCGAAGCTTGCTGAAGCCTGAATAAGCAATGGGGGCGGCAGAAACACATTCGTAAACTCCGCGCTCGCATCTCTGACTTCACCCAGCAAGCTATCGAGTATGCTGCCCAGCTAGCTCAGACCAACTACGTAGAAAGATGCACAGCGCAGAAAGATAGATGTCGAGCCGCAATGCTTGGCGGTTCATTAGGAGTCTCATTGAGAATACGCAAACGCGCTCACAAACCCAGAAACTTCTCACTCGCGCGATACACAACTTTCAAATCAACACATAACGTCTTGCGATGACAATACCTCAATCAGGGTCACGACCAGCGCGGGAAGGATCATTGATATACAGGCAACAATAATACGAAGTGGATCAACTTTTCCAGCTTCACGACCTTAGCGTGGCTCATGGCAAAGTGCGCAGCCACACGAGGCCCGGGAGGGATAAGATCACAGTCAAATTCTTGGCAAACCCTCCCGATCGGCAACGCAAAACACAATTTGAATGTATCAACGCCATTTGGACCGGGCACGCTTTGTTACCACCCTATAGGAAGACATCATAGGTAACATTTATCCCGAATGCGCAGAAACCGGTAAACACAGACAACCTCCGGCCCATCTCACTCGCTTCAAGCGTAGGAAACTCATGGAAAAGACCGTTCGTGACCACCTCTCGAAATATCTCCAGAGCAAGAACACTATCGCCGACACCATGTTCGGCTTCCGACCTCATACGTCCGCACGAGACATCCTTTTACAGATGCATCTCGCGATTCTCGAGCCCTTAGAACACCCACACAATCACAAGATAGTCCTAGTACCCGATCTCAAGATTGCGTTTGACAATGTTACGCAAGGCGTCATACTAATCCATCTTAGCTAGTCCAACAGCACTCTTCGTACGTGCATTCAAATACATGAAACATTTCTATCAGACCGCTTGGCCTACATACACCTAAAAGAGACCGAGTACGGCCCCATTGAGATGGGAACTTGGGGCACACCTGTTTGTGGTGTGTTCTTTGCGCTTCTCTTTAACATTGCCATAATGCAATTCCCGGCACAGCTGGCGGATGTCGGGAGTGTTCAGCATGCGCTGTACACCGACGACATCACGATCTGGGACACTACGGGAGACATAGGAGAAATGAAGAAATGCCTGCAAGCAGCGGGGTGCACAGTAAACCACTATGATATGTGCTGCAGCATCAGGGCTCCCCGTCCAAATCTGAATTTGTCCTTATTTGACATTCTACGAAATGCAAAACCTCCATCAGCTTTCCCTCGACAGTGGCCCCATCTGTGAAGCCCAGGGGCTTCAAATACTCGGTTTCTTCATTATTCAGTATCGCAAGGCAGGCATACCTCTTCCCAAACTCTCAAAAGTCGGTCACCAGGTGGCCCAAAAGGTTCGCCGCGTTTCCAACAAGCAAGGAGGGTTACGTTGTAAGGATGCAGTGCGGCTTGCTATGCAATCGTAACCAGTCGAGTACTGAACTCGACTCCCAATCTCCGCTTACAAAAACATCACAAAGATTGCTTGGACGTTGTACTCCGCCAAATTTTCAAGATAGCCGTTGAGCTTCCTATATATCCACTTCCAAAGCGTGACTCCTCGTTTTGGTGTGGTGAACACCCATCGGGAACTTCGCGAGGCACATCTCGTTCGCCAATACACGCGTCTCGTACAGACCGTGTCTCGTCGCCGCCTCTTGGACCGGTAACTTACCAAAGATGCCCAACATGAGATGGAAAGGGTTCCAGTGTCCTAACTGTGGAGACGCGCACTCTACGTTCGACCCCTTCCGACTAAGATGAATAAAGAGGACCATAATGGGCGGAGCCAGGCGCAAGCGGATGCCGTGCACCGGCACGATGGCTCAAAGAAACACATCTTATATGTCGGCATTGCAGGCCCCTACCACTCCAAGGAGGAATGGTACACGGCTGCAGTCACAGTCATGCACTAAGAAAAACGGGTGGACAGCATCTCTTTCAGAGCTCCCAACTCAATGCATTTGAGGAGCCGGCGATAGCCCTCGCAGCCTCTCATCCAGACAATAAATTCATGCTCACACACTCTCGTGGAGCCTGTCGTAACTTTGAGTTCAGTTGGATCACTCCACTCGCTCACCAAATTATTTGCCACAGAACTCGCAACTGCGATCCAACTGGTCGTCCAATCACATCAGCCCCCGGCCTCCAAGGCATGTCAGGTAACGAAGCTGCCCATAAGGCAGCCCGCGCAGCACCAGGAGTTCCTTGGGAGGACTTTAAACCCAGATTACAGCTCTCTTACTTTTTTTAATGATATAACTGATCACTATCGTGTCGAACAACGGCGCTACCCGGTTCTTAAGAAAGGATTGGGTAAAGCTGGCGAGCGAACTCTCCTTAGGCTCTTTACAAACACTCTGCTGTGCCTGGTGGTTCTCAAACACTTCTATTCTTCTTTTGACGGCCGCTGCTCATTGTGTGGTGAGGTGGCCGAATCATTTCAGTAGGTTTGGGAATCCAGGTAAAATGCTGCTCTCTCCCTCATCGCCCTTTCCTCTACCCGAGCGAACTGGGAAGCGGTCCTGCTCGGCTTTCAGAAACTATCGGCCTAAGAGGCAAATGTTCGGCAAACCAGCGCAGCAGTCAAGATCAACGGGATCATGGAATGAAGCAATCCGCCATGTATTTTAAGGAGCAAGACCTACCAGAGGGTTTTACCCGAGCACCCCTGTGTAAATAAATACTTTTCACCACCACCACCTTGTTGTGGGTGGTCGCCGGCAGACCGTGCATGACGGCGACCTTTTCCGCCTGCTGCGTGAGCCTCAGCTGCGGGGCCGGGTCGGGAGCTGAAGACCGCAACCTCCCACTCCTCCAATCTGCGATGGCCCATTTGGCCGGTGCTTGCAGTTGTCGGCAGATAAGCATAATATGATCGAATGTGGCTCTCGGGGCCCTCGAGGGGGAACGTTTTAGGGAGTAAGTAGAAGGGAAGAAAAACGCAAGCAGCTCTTGGGAAAGAAAGGTGCGAGCCTCTATTTGTCGCCACGTCATTTGTTTTTATTTGGTCAGCTAAGTGTGCGGCGGGGGTAAAGTAGACGTTCTTTGCGGTACTGTAGCCTCATGTCGTGATATTTGATCAGTCGGTCTCGCACTGTCTGGGTGCCGAGGGTCGGAGGGTCGATAGGCTGACGACCTAAGCCTCTACTGGCGGGGTCATGCGACACATTTTTCCGGTGTCTGAAAAACCGCGAAAATCACACGAGGGCAATTAGCTGGCAGGTCCGAAACAAACCCTGAATTTCGAGGAGGAAGCCTAGGTAGTTGACACCGGGTTAGGTTTTCCTGTCCCTGGAGGTCGGAACACATTGCGTTTGTTGGTGGTCGGTCATCCCGTGAGCGGGGCCGCATCATTGGGCAGTCTTGACGCTCTCCCTGTATTGACCAGGCATGCCAGTAATGGAGTTCGAGACAAATGAAGGATCAGGGCCAAAACTCGTTGACCCCATTCCCATCCCAATTCCCATAACCCCTCATCCAACCTCTTCCGCCATGTCCCAGGAGAGATCAGGGGAGTCTCCCCGGGCCCGCTCCCCCGGCTCTGGCCAGCTATGTAGCTTTTTACCCCCTTTCCCTTTTTTTTTCATTTTCCCCACCTACGGGTGACAAAAGTATAACATTGATTTTGGGCCTTTGCATTTATTTTAAGATTGTATTAAGCCTGTTGTACGTCAGTGGTGGAGGCAGGGGCTTATTATTTTTCATTTCTTTTAGGTTGCCCTAACCTAACAAATGTCTGGTGCGATCTCAAAGATGCACACCTCACTACAACACCCAAGACTTCTCTTCCGCCCTACTTGGGAGCGGAAAATTCCGGACTATAACCGGACAGAACTAAGTCAGAATTCCGAGCAGCCATGCTCCAACTTCGAACAACGTCTGCATGTGGAGCCGAGTAAATCACAAAAACGGCTCTAAGCAAGTCAGATGACAACTCTATCCAAGCTCTAATGAACAATTTCAACAAGCACTGGAATGAAGGGACTCTCCGTGCAGAGTGGGCCCACGCTCAAGTCCCCTTCATCCCTAACTCAGGCAAACCGCTAAGCCTATCAAGTCTCCGTCCATTCTCTTCACCTCTTGTCTCGGCAAGCAAGCTTTTATAACGCGCGCCCCTCATCCGAGCCACATGGAAGCATCTCGTGTTCGTGGTGCATTGTCTGGTGGCGGGGGTACTGTTATGCCCAAGCACGCATTGCGCTGGCATCCATGCAAGCCAGTGCTGTGCGCCAGCTATTGCGCTATTGGACATGTCATGGCTTGCAGCGCGATTCATCCAGGCTCTGGTCGGCTACGCAATCCTCCCCCTCCGCCCTCGAAGCGCCGGCTCGAGACACATCTGACGCTTTGCCGGGAGCCCTTTCTCGGCTGAAAACTTCAAACGGCCGAGCCCCTCTCGCCCATTTGTCAGACTTTAACGCTGACCAATGTCGTGACCTGGTTGGAAAGTTCGAACAGCTGTCTGTTGCAACGGTCACCAGAGGCTATAAACGGAGCTACGTCGGTCGCTAGCAGCAGGCGGAGACATCCAGTGAAAGAGACGCTCTCCCGGCTCATTGCCGGCTCCCTTTGTGCGAGCCACTTGTGCTCTCGGGCCCAGTGCCAATAATGAAACGTCCTTGTTTGTATTGTACATGAATGTTTCGTTGACTCACCGTCTCCTTTCCATTTCGTCGGTCAGCTCTACGCAACAGTGGCAGCATGCTTCAGTCCAAAAGACGCGTTGTGCTCAATGAATGTGACGCCAAAGGGGACGCAGACCTCCATTACGACCTCTCTTTCTGTCTTTTCTTTCAGTACAAACTTGCTCCCTTCATTCACGGCGTGGTTCAGGTGTCCACCGATATGGGAGACAGGGACTACGCCTTATGGCAAAATACTGGAAGATATGTGTAGGAACTTTATAGCTACCATAGTCCTCCATAAAGTCAGCAGTAAAATTCCAATAAGCAAGGGTCTCATGCAAGGAGACACGATCTCGCCAATGCTATTTACCGCATATTTACTGGAAGTATTCCCATCGAGGCCTGAGGAACAGTTGGGGATATGAGATAAAGAGAAAACCTAAATAATCTGCGATTCACTGACGACATTGCCTTGTGAGTAACTCAGGAGATGAACTGCAAATTATGATAGATGAGTTAGACAGACAGCGAAGTACGGCTCTAAAATTAACATGCAGAAAGCCAAAGAAAGTGGTACAGGAATACGTCTACTTAGGGCAGGTAGTGACAGCTGATCCGCATCATGAGAGGGAGATAACTAGAAGGATAAGAATGGGGTGGAGCGCATATGGCAAATTCTCGCAGATCATGAGTGGCAGTTTACCAATTTCTCTCAAGAGGAAAGTGTACAACAGCATAATCTTAACGGTACTCACCTACGGGGAAGAAACGTGGAGGCTAAAGAAAAGGGTTCAGCTTAGTTCAGGACAACGCCGCGTGCCATGGAAAGAAAAATGTCAATGGTAACATTACGGGACCGGAAGTGGGCGGAGTGGGTGGGGGAAGAAGCGCGGGTTAATGGAATCCTAGTCGAAATAGAGGAAGAAATCGGTTTAGACGTGGCATTTATGCGAAGGAAAGATAACCGCTGCTCCTTAAGGGTAACGGAGTGATTTCTAAGAGAAATCAAACGTAGCAAGGGACGGCGGAAGGTTAGTTGGGCGGATCAGAGTAAGAAATTTGTAGGCCTACGGTGGCCGCCGCTGGCAAAGGACAGAGTTCATTGGAAAGACATGGGAGAGGCCTTTGCCCTGCATTGGTAGTAGTAAGAATGATAATGATGATGTAAACTACGCCTTCCCTTTCCTGTAAACTCCCAACTACAGCGGAGGTGCACAGCCACCAGTTCAAGGAGCAGCGTCACTGGAACCTGTTCGTAGTCTCTTGGGGAGGCCGATCGGCTGTTTGAACGGCCTCCAAGAGGCTCCGAGTTTTCTGTCCACCGGGCAACGCGTCTCACTAAACGGGCGATGGCGTTCCGCGGACTCCCTAGGAGCGCTGTAACACGCTGTAAGCATACTCCAATTTTTTTTGTTTCACGGGCTTCGATTGGAGCTTGGAGAAGAGACACGCGTGAAGCTTTCCTGATCGCATGTAATGGCAAGGGGTTCCTGAAGGTGCTCTCCGACTTTACAACTTTGAAGAAAGTGAATTGGAATGCTGTTAATTTTATTGCAAATGCACGACTTCACGAGGTCCATCCGGTTGGCTCAGTTTCAGCGAGACTTGACCCTGGCGCCGACTTTGACCATAGCACAAACAAGTAAATAAAAGAAACGGTGCACGACTGGGATTCGAAGCCACGGTGGCGTGAGCAGATCAGCTTCGCTGGCTATAGCATGAGAGCACAATGCAATCGCCGCAGCCGGTCACACCTCATGTTTGGTTTATTTAGGTTTAACGTCCAAAATGCGACTCAAGCTATGAGGGACGCCGCAGTGAAGGGGTCCGGAAATTTCGGTCACCGGGTTTTTTTTACGTGCATTTACGTGCACGGGCCTCTCGAATTTCGCTCGCTAAGATTGCAATTTGTAACTTATATATATCACACCTAATATATGCTCCTTCGTTTTGGTGACTGTTGGTTCCCTTCACATATATATGTATGTGTGTGTGTGTGTGTGTGCGCGTGCGTGCGTGCGTGCGTGCGTGTGTGTGTGTGTGTGTGTGTGTGTGTGTGTGTGTGTGTGTGTGCGTGCGTGCGTGCGTGTGTGTGTGTGTGTGTGTGTGTGTGTGTGTGTGTGTGTGTGTGTGTGTGTGTGTGTGTGTGTGTGTGTGTGTGTGTGTGTGTGTGTGTGTGTGTGTGTGTGTGTGTGTGTGTGTGTGTGTGTGTGTGTGTGTGTGTGTGTGTGTGTGTGTGTGTGTGTGTGTGTGTGTGTGTGTGTGTGTGTGTGTGTGTGTGTGTGTGTGTGTGTGTGTGTGTGTGTGTGTGTGTGTGTGTGTGTGTGTGTGTGTGTGTGTGTGTGTGTGTGTTTACCACACAAGGAAAAGGAGGAGAGGGATTCAGTATTATATTCATCATGGAAGCCAACGCTAACCGGAACCAAGCAGCATAAGGAATATTTTATTAAATTATAGCGCCAGTAAATCGGATATTCAGTATCCCCTATTAATAAATGCTGGCTATTATAGAGCCTTCTCTTGGGGGGGGGGGATATTGGCAAGCTAGCATTCATCTGAGAGACCTTGCCAAATGCGCGCAACCTCATTCTCATTTTTGTACTTATGATGATTCGGATCTGCGCTAACTACTTACCTTAAGAAGACGTATTCACATACTAATTCCAACACCTCGCTGCCAACTGTAAACTGCTGTTGTTTTCCCAGACTGGTAAGCATTACTTTGGTTTTCTGCATATTAATTTTAAGACTTACCTTTTTGCTCTGCCTGCCTAACATAGTTATCAGGCTTTATAGCTCATCTCCTGAGTGTCTTAGGAAAAGTACGTCATCAACTAATCGGAAAGTACTTAGGTAAGCTCCATGAGATCTTATCCCCAACTATCCCCATTCATGTCCTCAGAATACCTCCTGTAAACAGGCAGTGCATCTGTGGCGAGATCGTTTCTCCCTGCCTGACACCCTTCCAAATTGGTACTTTATTGCTGAATTTATGAACGACTATGATACCTCGGCAGTCATTGTAAATATCTTACAATATTTTAACATGAGGCTGTTCTACGCCCTGATTCCGCAATGCCTGCATGACTGCTCAGGTTTGAACTGAGTCAAATGCTTTCTCTCAATATATGAAGGCTATAAATAAGCGTTGGTTAAATTCTACACATTTCCCTGTTCCCTGGCTGACAGTGTGTATATGGTCTCTTTTCAAGTATCTTTTACGAAAGCCTGCTTCACCATATCGCTCATTCAGTCCAATATTTTCCTGAACTTATCGGTGATAAGATTAGTAATTACCTTGCAGGTAAGGAACAGCAAGCTGATCAGTCTAACTTTCCCAAGTCCTTGACATCTCCTTTCTTAAGGATTAAGATTATATTAGCGTTCTTCCAAGCTTTTCTTAAGCTCAAGGTCATAATGCTTTGCGTACGCAGGGTGGGTTGTTTTTCTGGCACTATGCCATCTACGTCCTCCAACAGATCTGTTGTTGCGAGATCGTCACTTGCCGCTTTCCTACGTGGCATTGCTCTATTAGGATTGCCGCCAGCAGGTCTCGAGATTTTCCACCGAGACAGCAACACTCGCCATGTGTCAGCGTGGTGCCATTACCGCGCTTCGCCCGGTCGTGGCGTGGGACCAAACGGGGAGCAGGATTCTGAGAAAATCCCCTTTCAGGACTCTCCGACGCCGCCGCCACCAGCAAGCGGCCGCGGCCGTCTTCAAAACTTCCCCGTCCCGGGCTCGCTAATGGCACAACCACTTTGGATTACTCCCCGACCCGGCGCTCCGGCTTTGCGCGCCAGCCTCTTCGAATGAAGAATAGGGGTCGCCGACCGTGGGAGTTTGGCGGGCCGGCTAACGTCACCTACTGCGGCCCGGCCGGGCTCCGTCAGCATCCCTCTCTCTCTTTGGCTCATCTTATGCCAGGGGAGTGTTCATGTGTGCGAAGGTGACCGTTTGTGCGTTCCAGTTAAAGTTTTCGGCCACTCCTACTACCGCGAGGGGGTCGCAACCTGGGGAATTTAAGAAGTGTATATAACTGGATGACGGGCGCCGTTGAAACAGCTGACTTCCGAACTCACATGCTTGTAAATATGTAAAATAAACCAAGTCTTCTTTCTCCACTAAAGAACTCTGTTAAGTGGAAGCCCACAAGGCCGATGGGACCCCCCCCCCCCCCCCCGCACCTGTTACCAGGAGCGGTCATACCCGGGGGGGAATCGAGGAATGCACGTCGAGGCGTGACGCCCGCGCTTAGGGTGAAAGGCGGCATTCCACTGGGCTCGCGACAGCCCACGGGGACAATGCCCTCCCCCCCCCCCCCGCACCTGTTACCAGGAGCGATCATGTCCCGCGGAAGACATTCCTTAGCTGTCAATCCGATGCGTGGCAATCGATGGAATGTGCATGCAGCGAGCTGCGTAGGCGGAGTCACGCGCCCTGCACGCTCCAGGAGGAGCGGGGTCCACTGGGCTCCGCCCACTTGTACATTGCATGGCTATTGGTTCAGATTGGGCGAGAGCTGGTTTGGTAAAGCTCCGCCCAAGTATCGAAGGGTTTAAAACCCGTGGGAAACAACGATTTTCAGACGAGCGCGCCGAGTGTCAAGCTCGGCCGTTTTTAACAGCCTTTTTTAAACAGCCTTTTTTTAAACTGCCTTTTACTCACCTGCCTTTTTATGTCAGTGCCGTCTTTAATAAATAAGTTTTGCTTTGAGAAGTTGGAACTGCTGCCCCAACCGGCAACGTGTCGCCGGACGAAGACCTGAAGTACTCTTCGTACTGCTAACCGCCGTTCCCATCGGTAGGAGGAGAGAGGAAAGTTTAACTGGTGCCGTGACCAGGATCGTCTGAGCGGCTTCCTGCAGAGCGGTTGGAGGCAGTACCTTCCTGAAGATTGACGGAGCACAAAATCTTGGGGAGAAGCCCCGGGGACCAAAGTCCAGGCGAGGTCTCGGAGTCAAGGCTCCACGTCAGCGCTGACAGCGAGGAAGCGGACCGACGGAGCGGAGCGCGGCGACTTCGGCCCGCGGCTGGCGACTCTGATGGCCTGGAGGACGTGAAGGGCTTGCTTCAAGCTACAGGTTCCGGCCGCACTTCTGCGCCTAGGACGTGACCTGCTGCTGCCACGAAGCAAGTGCCATGACCGACAGCCCGACAACGGAGTGAGTTTCCCCATTCTCACTTTACTTGCCTCGGGAGTGCTTGAGCCGTAAGGTTAGAACAAAATAAGGCACAATGGCTACAGTCAGTTGGCAGAGTGAATATGACTGTGATTATGGGTATGGCCATGAGCGAGTGCAAATGTCAGAGGCCGAGCGAGCCATAGAAAAGGAGAGAGGTGACGCCATTATTCGAGACCTCAAGCGTCAGCTAGCGATAGCCGAAGAGAAGCTACGGCAGACAAAGAAAAGGATTGCAGAGGAGCAACGCTCGCGGAGAGCAGCGCGTGTATTGCAGGAGCCGGCACACGCCCAGCCGTGCTGTATCATCGCCAAGGACGCTGATCAAATGCTGATAGATGAGTCGAATAAAGAGGACAGCAGCAGCGTAGTTCAGTCCGTTCCTATTGAGAACAGACAAGAGGAATCACGGGTTCCTGCAAACAGCGGAGCTGTCGTTAGCGTCGAGGAGCCAGACATTGTGCAGTCAACCACGGGTGTTGACCCACACCAACACGCCCTTGATTCCCAGGGTCGGAGGTGGGCTCTGCGGACGTGCCCGGGCAAAATTCGAACAGTGGTCATACTGTGCAGACCGAGTGTTGCGAGATAGCCGGGCATGTGGTTAGTGAGTCTAATGGCGCTGAGGAACGCAGCGGCACGGACTGCCTTGCCGGAAGGGTTGCCCAGTGTGAAATGTTGCCAGTAGAAGCGCCGGTAGGCCAGACAGCGTTGGGAGAAATTGGCGTGTGCGTGCCAACAGCATGCACAACCTTCAAAGCCGCGTTGGAGAAGCCAGCACCACAGCAGCTGGGTAGGCGAGGTTGTTCAGAGCCGGAAAACTCAGACTCGTTCAACGCCGCAATAAGCTTGGCTCTAGATGAGGGGAACCAGAGCAGTGACGACGGGGGATTCACCCCATGCCCTGGAACGAGCGAAGTTACACTACCGCTGATAGAGGCGAAGCGCGATCCATGCTGCGATCTCCTTGCTGGTCTTGTCGACAGGCGGATCGCAAAAATAGAGGTCGCTGATGAATTCAGTGAGCTGGCCATGCCATGTTCTAGGAGGCTCTCTAGACACGAGCATTTAAAGCCTTTCGCGGAGGCTTGCCCCCCATATGCGCAGACGGTCGGCCTCTCCTTCGAGGAAGATGAGAGAGACAACCCCAGAGCAGGACGAATGCGAGAATGGTGCTTCCTGAAGCGCGCAATGTACACTTTCGTGCGAACAGACATGTTCGATCCTGGGGGATAGGGACAAATGCATAATGGCCATAGCCTTAACCCACTTTGCCACTGCCAGGTTGCGATAGGCGTAAATATTCTTTGTGGCTCGAGCACACGATGGGGCAGTGAGTGAGAGTGGGGGAACGTGACGAGTGACTTTGAAAGTGATCGGACAGTTTCATGCCAGTGGGCAAATTGCGTCCTGTGTGAACTGTTCGCGTTGTGATTATATTTAATCCGTCTCTGACGAAGAGCACCGTGTTATTATGTGTCTTGCCCTCGTCGGGATTGTGTTGTGATGTACATAGAACTTCATGAAAACTGTGGTATGTTTTCTTTAACCCGCATTCATGGCAATGTTGTTGCACGTATGATTTTTCTTATGATTTTACCAAAGGGTCTGATTTGTGCTTGTCGTCCTGTTAACTGAAATGTGTAACTAAGAGTTGTGCTGGCGTCTGCATGCCTGAAGGTATCCTCCCTAGCATGTTTTTTTCTTCTTCCAATTGTTAGTAGGATGTAGAAGTGTTTTTTTTGTTGGTACAGCGCCAGTGGGGCCGTACTTGTGCTTTCGCGCGTTTTGTATGTTGTTGAAGGCCGGATTCTTTTGTGCTATTGTGGGCTTCGGTATGTTGTGTGTACAGCAAGTGTCCCTCCAACATTCTTGGTGGGGAGGTGTTAAGTGGAAGCCCACAAGGCCGATGGGACCCCCCCCCCCCGCACCTGTTACCAGGAGCGGTCATACCCGGGGGGGAATCGAGGAATGCACGTCGAGGCGTGACGCCCGCGCTTAGGGTGAAAGGCGGCATTCCACTGGGCTCGCGACAGCCCACGGGGACAATGCCCTTCCCCCCCCCCCCCCCCGCACCTGTTACCAGGAGCGATCATGTCCCGCGGAAGACATTCCTTAGCTGTCAATCCGATGCGTGGCAATCGATGGAATGTGCATGCAGCGAGCTGCGTACGCGGAGTCACGCGCCCTGCACGCTCCAGGAGGAGCGGGGTCCACTGGGCTCCGCCCACTTGTACATTGCATGGCTATTGGTTCAGATTGGGCGAGAGCTGGTTTGGTAAAGCTCCGCCCAAGTATCGAAGGGTTTAAAACCCGTGGGAAACAACGATTTTCAACGAGCGCGCCGAGTGTCAAGCTCGGCCGTTTTTAACAGCCTTTTTTAAACAGCCTTTTTTTAAACTGCCTTTTACTCACCTGCCTTTTTATGTCAGTGCCGTCTTTAATAAATAAGTTTTGCTTTGAGAAGTTGGAATTGCTGCCCCAACCGGCAACGTGTCGCCGGACGAAGACCTGAAGTACTCTTCGTACTGCTAAAAGACGTCCCCATCGGTAGGAGGGCAGAGGAAAGTTTAACTAACTCCTTCACTAAGGGGCACCCCTGTCCGGGTCGGAGCGGGCGTCATCTTGACTGAGGCTGCGTCGAGCAGCAACCCCGATCCCCGCCTTCAACAGCTCGTAAGGCTTTCGTTTCTGTCTCTCGTTTCTTGAGTGATGCCAAATATATGTGCGATACTGCCTATCGCATTTACGCACTGAGTACATTGGCTACTGTATAGATTTGTGGATAACTCTTCGGCGACTTTAACTTCATGATCCATGTTGCTAGTGACATTGCCTACTCTGTCTCTTAACTCATACCTCATTGCTTTGCCTGTGCCTGGTTTCCACGTCACTTCTTTTACGCAACCTTCGTTCTTGAGAGCATGCTGGATTCTGTCAGCATAAAACTTCCTTACATCGGTTACCTTCCGCTAATTTATTACATTTGATAGCACTGCCATATCAGTTCTGTCTTTCGGGTTTGATGCTTTCATGTTGTGGAGATTGTCAGTCAGATCTTTGATCGCCTGAGAGAGGTTGCCGGTATCCTGTCTAGTCATTCTACCACCTACTTCTGCTGCGGACTCCGTAATGATAGCTGTGAGATTATTGTTAACAGCTTGAACTTTAGGCCGAATATGCTGTGAAGCGATATCCTGAATCCCTCTACTTTTCCTCTTACAGACAACTGGTTAATATGTTTCAGCTTGAGAGCTTTCTTTTGTACCCTCTGCACATCTACGCTGAATCCACACTTCACCATCCTGCGGTCGGTACAACATACCTTCATGAGGGCCTCCACATCCCGCATGATGCCTGTGTGAGCACATGGTATGAAGTCCTTTTCGTTTTTAGACTCCCCTCTGGCGCTCTCCCACGCCCACCTCCTGTTCTGTCGTTTGCAATAGGAGGTATTTATGATCCGAGAATTATTTGTTTGAACTATACCAGCAACACCCCTCCTATTCCTAGAGCATGCGCCATAATCTCCTACTGCCTAGTCTACAGCTTGCTTTGTTCCCGCATTGGCACCGAGTCAGCTATATGTCCAGTGTACTGTGTTTTTCCTTTGCTCAATGCTGATTTCAGATTTTCATTGAAACCTTCGACAATACTGCCGTAGTACTAACCGCTCTAGTGGCTCCATGCCGCGGTCAAACGTATTACTTGGCACTTGGCACTAGGCAATCAGCTCCTGGTGAACTGCGGCTAGCAAGCTACGTGGGCCGCAACTCATTCGCTCAAATATTTCATCGTGTCGTCTAGCAGTACACCACCTTGCCAACTCTGCTGTACCGTCATCTCAATCCCGTCACCATTTCGCGCGCCTCTTCATCAGTGTCTTTCATTCACGATCGAGACGATCACTTGGTGGCCCCAAGTAGTATGGCAATGACGACGAAGCGGCCAGTGGCACGGGACGAAGCGCCCGCCCTAGACCAGCGGCTATTAAAATCATGTCTTGCTCATTGTTCTTCGCACCAATTTCGTCGGCCGGCCAACACGTAACAATATGCTTCAAAGCAGCCGAGGCGGTATGTGAATTCTCCATCTCTGCCGGCGCCCATGCGTTCTAGAAAAGGTTGCCAATAAGAATGAGTCGCTCGCCTAACAGATGGAAGCGCGAAATAAGTAGGAATGCAAGATGCAGATATCAGCATCCGACAGAGAATCCAGTATTCAGAACCTCGAAAACAGCGTGACGAAGACGCCAGAAAGCGTCATCTATTTTATATTGCGTTAGCACTTATATTGACCATTCCTCACGTTTTGGCGATGTGTGTAATTTTGTAACTTTTTTCCTTGTTTATTTCTTGGTTTCCAAAGCCTGTTTTGTCGCAGGCTGCCCACCTGCCCACCGTGTTTCGGGCGAACTACTCACTATAGCAGGTGGCACTTCAACTAGTAATTGGTCACAAGAGGTTCTCGCGAAGAAGTACAAATTCGGTCTCACAAGCCCCACCGGTGGTATAGCCTGCCAACAGGGACAATGGCGCATCACTTAATCACTGCACCAATAAGCAAAGAGAGGTATGATGACTCCCAGGTATGTATAAATGTAATGTAGTGGATGACCAGTCCGGCATATAAGGCCTATGAATGATAACCCATCAGGGCTATTGAACAACTTCCATCCGTGAACAGCTTATAGGTACACAGGAGCCGAAGTGAAAACCGAAGCATTAGTACACCTACATCGCATTTGTCCCAACTACGAAAAATGACCCACCACTCTGGGGCCGGGGAGGGGGAGGGGTGCAGGACTGTTTCAGCGCATTGGCGTAATATAGAATCAATTCATCACAGTTACATTTCCTTGCAAAAGCCTCTTTCTATACTTAATAATTAACGCAATTGTGAGCGAAAGCACTCATTACAGCCACGGTGGCTCTGTTGTTATGGCGCTCGGCTGCGGACGCAAAAAGACGCGGGTTAGAACCCCGCCACGGCAGTCGAATATCGGTGGAGGCGAAATGCTAGAGGCCCGTATATTCCGCGATGACAGTGCACGTTAAAGAGCCTCAGTTGATCGAAATTTCCAGAGCCCTTGAATACCACGTCCCTCATAGCCTGAGCTCTTTCGAGAGGTTACACCCCCATAACTGATACCAAACCTTCGAGTTATCGCTGTTTGTTTTTGTTCGTCTTCACAATCAACACCGCTGCAACAAGCCCGCCTTTCCTTGCGTACTTTCTTCGCCTGCAACAAAGAATATAAGGATTCTGAAAAAAAAAACGGCAGTAATCTTTATAGATTTTTCTTGTGGTACAAGTGATATTATCTGGAGTTAAACATGTCGACTAGACGTGCGATTTATGAGAGCCGCTGTATTGAAGGATTCTAAATTAGCATAGAGAACCTCGGGTTCGTCAACATGTGCTAATCTTGCGCAGAACACGGCTGTTTTCCTATGAATTTCGCTGCATTAGAATCGGAACCGCCACAGCCGGGGTCGAACCCGCGGCCGTCGGAACAGCAGCCAAGCGTCACAGGCATTGAGTAATCTTGGCAGGTCTTATTAATGCGAAATCATTACTAGGATATGTCGGCCGCTGAATTTTCCGGGAAAAATCTCGACTGCTGACGTGTTCACGAAAAGTGGACGCAAAATGTCGAAGCAAAGTGTGAAAGCAAAAACTCGTACGATATGACATCATCTAGTGTATAGTATTCTTACTGAATGAGTAAGGCAACTGGTAACAAATGGAGTGTCAGATCATTGTCAAGGTCATGTCAGTCATTGTAATCGAGTCGTGACTTCGAAGTTACGAATCATGACCGGAATCATAATCAATGTGGTCCTGACAGGAGTCATTGTCTGAAGAACAAATTGAGTCGTGGTCATCAAAGTCCTGATTATAAGTCATGGACCCTTTGTGCCACAAAAAGTGCTGAGTAAAGGGTCACAAAATGGGTCATAAAAAGTGCTAAGTCATGGGTCACAAAATGGGTCACAAAAAGGGCCGAGGAGATGTCCCCTGATGTATTGAGATCTGAGAGCTACTGCGCCATTTCCTTTGCTCAAAAACATTTATTTTCCTCAAAACACAAGCTTTCGCATTCCTCCACCTAAGCAGATGCAAGTGCCGTCAGCATTTTTTTGTCTGCTAAGGCAACGAATGCCTCCGAAGTAAATGATGCACAGCGTGTTTTTTCGTTACTACTATATCTCACATATTTATGGTACATGACACAAATAAAGAAAGCCTATCCTAATTCGCTATTTTATGAGTTAGACGACTGCTAACAGTGTGGTTGAAATGGTCTAGAAATGCGCCAAACAAACAAAAGATTTCACATCATTCTAACTTAAAATGCTCTAGAATTGCCGTCGTTGTAGCATATCTCATTTTTTTTCTGACAAAAGAAAAGAGTATTCCATTTTTCAAGAAAAGTGGGGCTGAACCTAATACCGAATCGTTTCGAAGCGGTTCCTTTGAATTATTCTGTTCGGCGTTCGGTTCCAATATCGCAAAAAAAAATTGGTTCGGATCGGTCCCGGCTAAGGGCAAAAATATGGGTTCCGTTCCGGTTCGGCAACCTGGTCGTCTGCGTCGTCGGTGTGAGCGAAAAATCACGATGTGGTAAGTGTTGCGCAGAGAGCAATCTAGGAGGCAGATGAGCCACCTGGGTCACGTGAGATTTCAATGTCATCAGAGCCTTGCAACCAGATAATGAACAATCTGCCCAAGATAGCAGGTGGCAGTTAATGATTGGTCGCTCGGGAAGAGCAATCTGGGCCGCACAAGGCCCACCGCTGGGAGCACCTGCCATCGGAGAGTGTGGCGCACCGCTTAACTGCCGCACCACTGCACCATGAAGGTAATGAAAACTTCCAGGGATCTATAAATATAGAGAATGACTATGTGCATATATCCGTATGAACGGAATACGCTATCGCGACTTATCCTTAAGGCGGAGCTTAAGTGTCCCCTCCAATTTTTTCTTCTCCTTTCTCATCAGTTATCAATAAGCGATAAAATTATGACACTACTAATCTTATAATGATCAACACCTCGAGTTAAAGAAATACATTCCCCAATGATCCATCAGGGCACCGTCTCCGAGAAGTCAAGTAGCACGCACGGCTGTTTTCAGGCACAATACAGACACGAACCACAATCAAAATAGCTGATTTTTATGTCGCAGAACCAAGACCGTGCGTTTGATCACAATCATTGAATCGGTTTGAAGACCATAGTGTCAGCTCAGCGTACATGACTGCAGAACTCAGCTTCCGGAGATTGCTCCCCGCTACAACTCGCGTGGAATTTCGCGCAAAGTAGCCCAAAACGTTGAGAATCGGCATTCAGACAAAAGCCTTCACAAGAGTGTTTACAAAAAGCTCTAGCTCCTACCGTATACAAGTGGTTCACCTGCGATACTTTCAGGTAAGCGCACCGGCAGAATATCTCAAAATAAGCGAATAAGGATGGACACGAGCAAACCATACGCCTTAGCAACTCAGAACGCGTTTCCGTGTGTAGCTGTTTTGAAGAAAATAAAACAAATATGCAAGAATGCAAAGCCTTTCGATGGCTCAGAGAGCAGCCACGGAGCTCATGTGACGGTTTAAAGCACGATATGTCCTCCGGGAACACGAATTGCTCGCCAAGTGGCCGCCAGCGCGGCGCTTCGCTTTCCGGGCAGCTGTCGTCTGCTGCCTTCCTTGCAGCCCCAAGTCTTCTGCGGACTCCCAGAGGCCAAAAAATTGATTTGCACCTGTGTCTGCTCGTGAGCGGAAATGGGAATGCCTTTCCCTGTTCTCTGTATTTTGCTCCATTTTTCTTTTTATTTTCTCCATTTTTCTCTTTGTCTTACTTTTGTTTCATTTATTTTTTCTTCGGTATTTTATTCTTTTTCTTTCCATTTGCTGTCTAGTTAGTAAAATTTTATTCTCGCTTTTATTTCGTTTTTTTCTTTGTTATTTGTATCACCGGTGCTTACTCGGCGGCACTGGGGATGGAAACCCGGTGGTGTATGATACTCCAACTCAAGTGACCTCGGATGTTGACTCGCGAAAATGTGTCATCTGCACGACAGCCTTATTACACTAGGAAAACCAATTCTTTTGACACCCATCTACATAGGGTTGCCAAAGTGACATATCGTGATTCACGCTACTCCAAGTCACGTGACCCCGCATGATGACTTGGGTGAAAATGTACTGTCTTCAAGAAAGACTTATTCCGCACGTAAAACCGATTGGTTCGATACCCAACTTGATAGGGTTGCCAAAGTGACGTGCCGTGTAGCGTGGTACTGCAAGTCACATGTGCACGGATGATGACTCGAAAATGTATCATGTTCACGACAGCCTTACGACGCTAGGAAAACCGATTGGATAGATAGCCTACATCATACGGTTGCCAAAGTGAAGCGTCGTGATTCACTATCTTCCAAGTCACGTGACCACGGATGATGACTCGGCGAAAATGAATCACCATCACGACAGCCTTATACCGCACGCAAAACCGATTGGTTTGATGCCAAACTTCATAGGGTTACCAAAGTGACGTGTCATGATTCACGATCCTCCAAGACACGTGACCCCCGATGAGTACTCGGCGAAAATGTATTATCTTCACGACAGCCTTTTTACGCTAGAAAAATAGATTCTTTGATACCGAACTTATAGGGTTGCCTAAATGACGTGTCGTGATGCACGATACGCCATGTCACGTGACCCCGCATGATGACTCAGCGAAAATGTATCATTTACTTGACAGCCTTGTGAAACTGGGAAAACCGAACCGTTTGATGCCCAACACTGCAAAGTAGGAATAAAGACTCGTCATGATTAAAGTCGATCCATGTGACCTCACAGTCCATAGTGCCGCATCAAAAGTGTTGTGAACCTAACGACAGCTTTATTAAGCACGAAAAACCAATTCGTTTCATACCAAATATTATATGGTTGCGAAAGTGACGTGTCGTCATTTATGATACTACATGTCACTTGGCGCCGAGTGATGACTTGGCTAACGCGTATCATCATCACGACAGCCTTATTACACAGGGAAAACCGATTGGTTTGATACCGATCAATGCACGGTTGCCATAACGTCCCGTCATGATCAAGGTCGCTCCTTGTGATGTCAAAACTTGAAACGACGGAGCGAAAGCGTTTAGAGTTAGCGATAGCGATAACATTGCAATAAGCGACTTGATGTGATGCATGATATGCAAGTCGCGTGAGACCGGAAAGTGGACTCAGCGAAGTAGCTGTCTGCAAAAGATATATGTAATGTACAGGGAAATACGATAGCAATGTCGTTGGGTCGCGAAAGTGCATCCCCTTTGCTGAAAATCACCGGACTTTATAAGGCGGGAAGAATAACACATCTTCGTGCAGTTTATTAATGTCATGTAGGAACACACTGAATGCACTAGCTAAAAGTGGGTCGAAGTGATAGCATTACATTCGACATAACGTTTTGTTCCATACCCCCCATGACTTTGATTGATAATGTGGAACGTCATGTTGCAAGTGATGCGAAGTCATGTGAGTGGAGTATCGGCTGATCACAAGGAGTTTATCTTAGTCATCACCTCAGTGTGAGTCGCCCATCTCGTCAGGATAATAAAGGTGTTACGTGATGATGCGAGTTGCAGGTCATCGCGGATGCATGCCTGCAATATGCTTCGCGCCCACCCTATACTTCGGTAGATGTGGTGGGTGGCATAAATAATCGGCCCATGTTTGTTAGTAAATAAAGTTATTATTGCTTCACCATTGGGCGTTTAATGCTTCTTCAGTAACAACTCATCGATAAAGCGTCTGGGATTTGTAGACCGCGTTTTATGTTTGAGCGATGTAGTGTGAGAATGCATTGTGATTAAATTCGCTGGAGTTTGGATTAAATGCTTTAGCACTTGGATTAATTTCTGTGGCACCTTGATTAAATTGAATGATATTCAGATTAAATATTCTGGTGTTTGGAATAAATTGAGCGGGAAATACTCTAGTTCCATCTTTATTCTGCTTGTGGCCTATGAAAACAGCAATACAGTAATATTCAAAGTGGTAGCCCCAGTTGCTGCCGCTCTGCGTTGCTGTGCTGCTGCTGTGACTGTTTTACCTTTAGAGAGAAAAACTTTCGTGCCTATTGGCCGCAAGATCGAGCAGTCACCAGCTTGTGGCGTAGCGGCGTACACTATTTAGTGTAGATGCACGCTCGTGTCGTCCTTTAGGCATCAGTTTACGTGCCCGCGTAAGGCAGACATTTCTCGTGATTGTTGTTTGTAGTTTCGGGGTTTCATTGGCCTTCTATTTACTTGTCTGCGGCTTGCGCTGTAAAAGACAATAATTGTTTGTGTCTAGTACGTAATGGTTCATCATGACATCCTCAGTCCGTCTTGGGCACTTCAGGTTGCTCAGGGGGCGGCGTCTTAAAACGCAGCGATGATGGCGTTACGTTCCGTGTCACAGCAAAACGAGCAGGTTGCTGCATTTCATATAACTGAATTGCGCCGCTCATCGAGGGTATATTCACGTCAGAAGTTTTAACTAACCATTATATTCCCTTCCCCTGCGTGACCAACTTGAGCTTTTCCTTCTCGCTATATAATCGGCTTTAAAAGGTCATGTAAGGCGTTTATATATTATTTTTTACTGTTAAAATATCAAGCTAGAGCGCAACCGCCACATTGCTACGGTAAGCAAATTTTGCCAAAGACAACTGCGAAGCCGTTTCTCGATTCACTCGGCTAAGTGTGAATGTTCTTCCAGCTAAGCTTATTGCTCCTGACAAGTACAAATTATGAGAAAATTAGGAGCAGCATATGTACGGAGTCGATCACACTTGTCTGGAGGGCTCGGGCGGTGTGCTGCAGAGCAAATGAAGTGAAATGTTTACGTACATGGTTTGATAGCGGTACGGCGCTGGTGCCTGTGCCGTTCACGTGTCTATTCTGCTCCTCTCGAGCGCAATCATTATCAGTGAAAGTCAATACCTGCTTTAGAATTCCATTTCACTTTCCCCGGATGGCACCTCTCGAGCACTCTAGACAAGTGTGATCGACTTTGTACTACGTCAATCTCTGTAATATAATTAAATACCACTGGATATCTTCCGGATATAACTATCTTTCCCTGCCGATAATTACAGCGCTGACGAAACCTTCTTTGATTCAAAACTCCTGGAAACGCCTAACCGCACCCACACGCGGTAATCTGCAGTGTCTCCACAGCACTAATTCATAGCTTGATCTTCAACGTATAATACATTAATCACTGAAACTCCTAAGTTTTGGTGACTAATACTGCTGTCGCCCAACCAAACCGTCATTTTCAACGAGTGACACTCAAGTTCAGAGTGATTCGCGCAACATTGAACTATTAACTTGACTAAAATTGAGTTCAAAATTATATTGCACTAATTTCGGAAAGCTCCCTCCAATCGGCTGAAACACTATTCAGACGGTGGACGTGAACAGTCAGCTTTCCTGTGCGGCGAAAGTTTTTGTAGAGTGTCAAGGTGATTTCTTTTGGGGGATTAGTTAGCAAAAGTGCTGGCGTCATAGTTGTCTATCCAGACCGGATACGTGTACGCACCATCTGTGGACAGACCTGCCAGGCACTACGCTGCCAGCGGTGCATTGAAACCGCTTATATACATGCACAAGAACGCTAGAGAACCATAGAACCAGAGAACCAGACTGCGTTTTCCTTTAGGCAGGCCAGGCAAAATGTACATGCGCTTTTGCAGGGGTTTAGAAAATGCTAGGTCTGCAACTAATGTATCGCCCCCAAGTTCGTCGTGTGGATCCTGTGAAGCGCCTGTCGTGGAAGACAGGACAAGCGGCTTCGCTTTAGAAAAATTGAGGCGGGAAAGCGTATGTAGAGCACGTTGCGCCATGCCACTTATCTTATAAGTGTAGCACCGTGACGCCCCAGTGGCATTTCTTGAGGCGAAATGCACCTGCTCGCAGTCGCAATAAATTTACCGGTGGCAAAGCGTATAACTATATTGTTCATATGTCATAGGCAGTGGCCACAAATTGGCAAAAAGGCCAAGAAAAACAAAACTGCTGTTAGAAAATTCTGATGCAATAAATATGCCAGGCCCGTGAGCGCGGTAAGCAATATAAGCACACCAAAACGTCAGAAAATCACAAAAGAGGGAATAATGTTATAGTGTGCCTGTCCCGTGTGCGCCTACAATTCCCTTTTCTATTACGTAGCGTTTCTCGATTCTGTGCTTTTTGGCAAAAATTCGATACACTTTAAGAAGTACATCACTCATGCATTGAAGACGGCACGTTTCTTCGGCAGAAAGCCCTCCGTTTTTTGTTTTTTGGAAGCGAATCGCCGCGTGTACCTTTCACCGGGCACCGCCGACTGCCGATCCACACTAGTGGAGGAACTGCGCCATCATATGCAGGTCGATGTTGTGGCGAATAGTTAGCGTGCCCTTCACGCTACCTGGAGGTACTGGGTTCGAATCACACTTACGCAAAAATTCTTACAGCTGAATTTTATCTATATATTTGTTTACATCCGGTCTTTGCGCGCGACCAATGACGTCGACGACTGGTTTCCTGCTACACCGAACATTTAAAGGGACACTGAGGACAACTGTATCAAATTAATTGATTAGAAAAATCCGACATTTCGGTTTTTTATCGCTCTGTTGCTGCTTGTCTGTCGACAAAAGATCTATTTACTGCAAAGATATTTGGATCAGAAGTTCAAAACGTTTTTTTTTTTCTGCGCTTTGATTCAAACTCGCAACTCTAATGACGAAATAACCGAAAAGGGACGTAAATGTCGACTCCGTGATTAGTGGCGGCGAACGGTGAAATAGCCAAATTTAAAACTACCGTCAGCCGGACTTTGAAGGCCCTTACCGTCGCTCCGCATGTGATTTCACCATCGCTGCGAAGGACCTCGTTCTCCATCCCGACAACTAAGTCCTAGCAAAGAGCTGCGGCCTGTCGTTAAACCGCCTGTGCCCCTAACAGCGTGGGATGCTTTTGACGGATGAGATGGCGGGTTTGGCAAGATGGTGCAAGTGTTGAAGAGTCAGCACCTTCGGCAGCAAGCCAAGCTAACGGTACGGCAGTGATCAGCGCCGAGCCACCGGCACCACTGGGGGGTAGACACTCCTACTTACGGACATATTTAAATAGTGTAATAATAGTTGCCGTAGCGCCGGCTGCGCCACCCCGCGTATTGATACCTTGACGAAGCGAACACGCCGAGCAGTGCGTTTGCTAACGTGAACGTTCGTCCAACACTCCCTATCCATAGGAAGTTCCTTCATCGCATGTGCCTGCTGCGGCAAGAACTTCACCCAAGGAGCGCTCAAAGAAGAATTTGGAGTTTCACTGATGGTCCGAACTTGTAAACAGACGTGCGTCAAAACCAAAACCAAAAGCCAAGCACCACATCATACAGAAACTCAATTGGCCGCCGGTTGTTGCTCCAAGCATAGGCTTTCCTTGGCTACCAACATTGAGATTGTCTTTTTTCGGTCTTCGCCCTGTGGTTAAAGCACACTAGCGGTTTGAAAACCAAACATATAGATCGCAATATCTAAAACGCGTAACATTTATGCACGTTTATCAGTCTGAAAAACTTATGCTCATTTCCGGCTATTTCAGCATCGCACTTGCGCTTGCAAGATTGGCCTGTGGCGGCAATACCTGTTTTTTAGTACTTGCTCTTTTCTACCCTAAAAGTTATTTGTTTTCAGAAATAGTGCGATTTTTGGTATTAGAAATCCTCCTCAGTGTCCGTTTAGTGTCTGTTTAGTGCTATAACGTTAAAATGGAAGGTGATCAGAGTACTCCGTAAGGAAAGTGATATAATTAAACACCTTTTTAATTCCTATGCAGGTTGTAGAATGTCATGAAGTTCTTTTGGTGAAAAGAGCCTGCGAAGAACGTGATCCAGTAAAATGCCATAGTGGCACGCGAGACAGTACAACTTCTTTCTCACCTGATAGATTAAGGACGAAGTTTTTGTACTACACTTAATATCACCGAAGCAAAGTTCAATGGTGGGCGAGTTCGTATGACATGTCGAAGAATTATATTTACCAGCCGAAAAAAGACGAGGGACAAGAGCAGAACCTACAAAGGACACCCGCCGCCACGCTGGCCCAGTGGTTATGACGCTTCGGCTACTGGCCCGAAAGACGCGGGTTCAATCCCGTCCGGTGCGGTGGAATTAAGATGGAACCGAAATTTTAGAGGCCCATGTACTGCGTGATTTAAGTGCCCGTTAAGTTACCCCATGCGCTCGAAATTTTCGGACCATTTCACTACGGCGTTCCTCATAGCCTTTGTTGCTTGAGGACGTTAAAACGCCATAAACCATAAAATTAATGTCACCCTACCATCTTTCATCACATTCATTCCTTTGAACTTTAGTGCTTGATGATTACGTTTTTTATCATGATTTCTGTGCTATCTTGCAGTGTCTTAGCATGTGTATTTTTTCCTTTAACATCAGTCCTATCACTGTCTCATCTGTCTGTGTTTTTGTGCTAGCGTCTTCATTAAAAAATGTGTGACCAACTGCAGCTTCAGTCTGCCTTGATTAATACGTGCCAAAAAAGTGTCAGGCAAGTATACGCAAGCTCAGCATGCCATTTACCGCGTGTTTGAAATATTCAGAGAGTTCGAATGGGTGAACCAGGGAAGAAGTTAACAAATGACATCTTATTGCTCGCTGAATCACAGTGCACACTGCGTATCTAAGTATCTCAGAGGATGAGTCGCAGCGGGTGGTTGAGGCCTTAAGCACTAATTGTAGAACGCTTGGATTAAAAATTATGAATAAACCGAAATTTGTGCCATCAGTCACGAAACGCACAAACAGCTTACGATAGGTTTCAAGGTATTTGAATGCCGGGAAAACATTGATCTGGGACAAATGTTCAATGCATATCCAAGCAATGAGAGTGATGCAGCTTATAAAATAAACTTGGTTTATCGAGTGCGTTGTAAGACACTGTATTGACTCTATACTATGTAGAAAAGTACTGTGTTATGACTACGCAAATTTAACAGTGGAAGCGAGCAACTAAGTATAATGTTTCCTGAGATAAAGCAGGCGAAAACGATTTACTGCCGTACGTCTTTTTTGGTTTAAAATTCCTTCATATGAGCGGGAATAAATTACAGATAAGCCGCTGGGAAGCTTTGAATGCATAATGAAATATCTGTAGACGCTTTCTGACGCAATATTTATTATCACCACAAAATAAAAATATGTCGTGAAAGTTAGTAGAATACATTTCAGGTATCGGTGTTATGATATACGCTATAATGAACAGAAGTAACTTTTTTCTCTCAAGGTCCGAGACCAGAATAAGAAAAAGCGCAATATCAGTTCTCCGTATGCCGCCACGTGACAGGCTGACGGCGCTCGGCTGCTGATCGATGTCACAAAATTCGGCGCATATTCGATGAAACGGCGCTGCGCGTAAGCAATCGCTCCCGCGCGCGGTATAATGAACCAAAAAAAAAAGCGGGAAAGGACCCCCGGAGAGCGCGTAAACCTTGCGTGGCCCTTTGCACTCAGCTCGCCGGTGCGGTGTCAAATTAGACCTAGCTACGCACGGCGTCTATTTCTATAGAATGTCTGAGAAGTTTCTACTCATCGTCGACGGAAAGGGCGTGACCCTGTCCGCGCTAAAGTGGTACTCTCTCCCCTTCGCTCTCGCGCCGGCGTCTTCGATCTCGCACCGGTGAGATGGAACCAGAAATTTCTGGAAGGCGGTTCCCGCGCTCGACCAATGGGGTCGCGCGCGCGGCGCGAGAAGGAGAAGGAGTTTTTGCAGTTGAAGCTGCGTGTATGTGCGCGCCTGCCTTGGCGCGAAGAACAAACAGACGCGGACTGCGCCTATAAATGAGGGGCTTCAACCGCTGTCGGTTAGCCGGAGCCGCAGTTTAAGCTTTCGAGAAGCGCGCCCGCTCAACTCGCGGGAGAACAATACTCGACCAGCCGAGGACCAGCGAGGCAACGTGCGCCAACCTTCGGATCGGCCCGCCGTGCTCCTCAGGTCGTCGGACTTTCGCAGTGCCCGGTGAACAACTTGTGTTTTCTTTATTTTTCTCGCTCTGTATTTGTGCACTTTTGGTGCAAATATTTTGTTGAACTGTCATCTCTCTCTATTGTCACTTTGCACGAGTGCATTGTATTTGTAAATCACTTTGTATCTGCTCGTACGAGTTATAGCGAAATTCTTTGTGTCGTCTCTTAGCTGTATAAACTGTTTTGTTTTGTGGATCTACGGCTCCGACCCATTCTCTGGCTTGCGACCGGCGAAAGCCGGGCACCAAACGACCAACCCCCTTGTCACTTGGGAGCTGGTCTCCGGCTGAGCTTGCCACGCTGAGTCCAGGGCATCTCCTCTGTGACCGAGACCGCTACCCCCACACGCTCTAATGGTGTCTGGGAGCGCACGCAAAAGTGCGCAAAGTGGTGACACCCGGAAGACGCAGGTTCGATCCCAGCCGCGCTGGACGCACTTCGATGGAGGCGAAATGCTAGCAGCCCGTCTATTGTGCAATATCAGTCTACGTTAAAGGATCCCACAGGGTCGAAAATACGCGGAGCCCTCCACTAGGGTGTCACTTAGAGCCTGAGTCGCTTTAGGATGTTAAACCCCATAAACCGAAGCCAAAGCACTTCTTCTTGTGTCAGCCGTTTTTGAGATTTAGCATGTAACACAACTGAGATATAAGAGGCACCTCAATCCAAACAGTTTCGCTCTGTCGTGACTAAGCTCTTATATTTACTGTATAACTTAATAAAAATGCTCAATACTCCTTCCACGCGCAATGCGGGGCAAGAATTGAAACACTGAAGGATTTCAAATTAGGCCCTGGCATGAGAGAATGGCCTGTGTAGGCAATATGTGCTGTTCAGTGTGTTTTTTTCTTTCTCCTGAGTGACTAGCAAACTTTATAGCTTCTGAGATGAATGCACAAGTTTAGGTCGAACCCTTTGTGTTTGCATATTAGCACACGGAGCATATTAGCACTCGTAGGGTGGCATTATTGTCATTGGTCTTGGCATCATGCCTGGATGCCATTATTGCAGAAGGTCTGCACTGCGCTTTTCTTCCGATGGGTGCTCGTAGAGCCAGAACCATGTGTGCTTTCTCTTTATTAGTAAACGGCACGTCTGCTATGGTAGAAACTACTCCACCGGAGCTTCCATCTGACATGTGACTGGCATCACAAGCGCACAACACAAGGTTCGCCTGACCATTGCTTCCAGCTATCGAAGGAAGCGACAACTTCAGAAAGCGACAACACTGCCGCCAACACCCACCGCGAATCAATATAATGTATTCCATTTCTCTTTTGCTTCTCAGTGATAAACAAGTCCGTAATATGAGTATCTTTTCAGGTTGGAATTATATCTCCATCGCTGAAGCGCGGTGCACTCGCCGCAACTTGCCCCGTGATGCGCGCCAACTGGCTGACACAGGCGAAGAAACCATCCCTAATATATCGCCCAACCACTGCAATGGAACGAACCGTCGAGTCACGACCGCAGATGATTTCGTTCGCTCATTCCACTCTTGAGAGCAGCACATGGCGTGCGAATTCCCTAGTCACGTGGTTAATTTTTCTGTTCCAAGGACTTTCTTTGGAGCTCTGAAAAAGGTACACCTGTGGCTTGCCCTATCGCAAGAAAAAAAAACGCCATGGTAGTTTATGAAAGTGCTCTCCAAATTTGAAACTCACGTTTATTGTCTAAAATCAATGACTGGCAAATTTGGAAAGCTAGGTAAGGTAATTAATTAATTAGTTGCAACACAAGAAATTGCCGGCGTTTCGCAAGCTGGCTGTTATGAATATGCAACTGTTTTCTCTCGGCGAGCTCTAATATTTTACTTTTAACCCTTGTCTCAAATGAATTGGAGGAGGAAGAGAAGGAAAGGCAGGGAGTTTCACCGAACAGGAAGTGAATGTATACATATTGCCACAACTAACTTTAGCCAGGGTTTTATAAAATGCAGCAAGAGTACCGGTGCTCGAATCTCGTTGCGGCGCAATTCTCCACCAAAATAAGAAAAAGCTCCCCGTGCTAATGGAATGGCGCACCCAGGCCTGGGGAGCGGCCTGATCGCGGTGATCAAGACCAATAAGCGTTGCTTAGTCCTTCAGGAGATGAGTTGCGAAGCATGATAAATCAGACATGCAGAGCAGAACGATAGGTCTTGAAATTAACATGCAAAAAACTAAAGTAATGTTAAACAGTCTCGCAAGGGAACAGCAGTTCACAATAGGTAGCGGGATGCTAGAAGTGGTAAAAGAATACGCCTATATAGGGCAGTTAATGACCGCTGATCCGGAGCTTGAGAGCCGTATAACTAGAAGAATAAGAATGGAGTTGAGCGCATACGGCAGGTTCTCTCAGGTCATGAAATAAATTATAAATAATTGGTTTTGGAGGGAAAGGAAATGGCGCAGTATCTGTCTCATATATCGTCGGACATATGAATTGCGCCGTAAGGGAAGGGTAAAGGAGGGAGTGAAAGAAGAAAGGAAGAGGTGCCGTAGTGGAGGGCTCCGGAATAATTTCGACCACCTGGGGATCTTTAACGTGCACTGACATCGCACAGCACACGGGCGCCTTAGCGTTTTTCCTCCATAAATACGCAGGCGCCGCGGTCGGGTTCGAACCCGGGAACTCCGGATCAGTAGTCGAGCGCCCTAACCACTGAGCCACCGCGGCGGGGAGGTCAGGAATGGCAGTTTACCAATATTCTTCGAGAGAAAAGTATTCAACAGCTGGTATCTTACCGGTACTCACTTACAGGGCAGAAACGTGGAAGCTAAAAAGAAGGGTTCAGCGTAAGTTAGGGACAACGAGACCATTAAGAGACCGGAAGCGGGAGGGAAGCGGGTCAATTGATCTGTCGTGTAATGACTGGTTGACAGCCTGATGTATACTGCCTGAAATCCACCAGTATGTGGCATGTATGTGTAGAGTGATGCAACCTCTCTAGTTACAAAAGAGAAATTAGCGGGTATAAGGAGATCTGAAATTGCAGAGGAAGTGGTTTGGGTGCTTGATATAGGACGAAAATGTTGGCGGAATTTTGTTTATAAAGCTGTCAAAGTATTTGGATCGATTCTACTTTCGTTACACTCAAACACGCAGCACACACGCACTCACATGACAGAAGCCAACAGCCAAAGAAACTAAGAGCACAGGGGATTGGTGCTAATCAACGAGGATTGTTATTGAATTTTTTATCGACTAAACATAATTCATTAGAAAAGCAGAAGAGAAAACAACCACATGCCGCTGCTGGGAACCGAACCCACGACCGCAGAATTATGCTTCCGGTGCTTTGCAAAACCAGCTACGGGAACAGCTGTAAAATCTTTTGCTTTTGGGGCTTGTGTGCACCAACACCACCCTCATCCATAAGCGGCGGACGTGGTACGCCCTGTATTACCGCTGGTGCGACGTGGAACGTCATCGAACGGCGAGCGCAGCAGCTTTGTCAGAACCTTCTTATGGCTCTTATGGCATCAAGGCTGCAATATCCTAGGCCCTCGTTAAGCAATTAAGCAGACAAGGGAAGCAATATTAGGGCATCGTTTTACTATGCGAGAGGACCCAACCGCCACACAAACCAAGGAGCACAGGTGTTCATGAGTTCGGTTCCCGTAGTCGGCGTGTGGTTGTTCTTCTTGCTTTTCTAATAAATTATCTTTAATTGACAAAATGTTAAATATTGAACTCCGTTCATTATTGCAACAAATTAAGAAAAAAAACCTGTGCTCTTTGCATTCGGTGGCTGTTAGCTCCTCTCGTTTAGTAAAACGAGCCCCTCAAATCTCTTCCTTGTATATATATTTATATATACACATGAAGGCAGCCAGCAGTCACCGAAACAAAGGTGCATAGGGGAATGTTTCTTGTTTTTATTTGTAGTGTTGATTAGTGGGAGAGTAATACTTCTGTTAATCTGTCGCTCAAAGAAATTGCTTATAAAGCAGCAGAAAAAATTTGGTAAAAGCACCGGACGCAATACTCGGAGGTCGGGGTTAAGATCCCACCGGCGGCATGGTTGTTTTTTCTGCTGCTTTCTAAGTAATTGTCTTTAAGCGGCAGATATACCCAAGTATTATTCTCCCATTAATCATCACCACATATAAAAAAAGAAACATTCCCCTATGCACCTTGGTTTTGGTTAATGTTGGCTTGCTTCATGTGGTTGTCAAACGAGCCCCTAATTCCTTTTACCTTGCCTGCTAGCGTGTGTATGTTTATATATATATATATATATATATATATATATATTATATATATATATATATATATATATATATATATATATATATATATATATATATATATATATATATATATATAGAAAAGACAGGCTCTGTCCGAAACGTCGACTCAAAATAAATCTATGGCTAATTGAAGCGTTTCACAACTTTGCATACATATTTATATATACATACAGACAAGTTAAAGGAAATGAGGGGCCCGTTTGACAAATTTATGAAGGGAGCCAACAGTCACCGAAACCAAGGTGCATAGGGGAAAGTTACTTTTTTTTTAATGTGTTATGATTTTCAATGGGATAATAATACTTACATTAATAAATCGCTTAAAGAAAATTACTTATAAAGCAGCAGAAAAAACAACCATGGCCACCGGTGGGATCCGAACCCACGACCTCCGAATATCGCGTCCGGTGCTCTTACCAACTGAGCTACGGCGACGGCTGTTCAATCGGCTGCTCTCGTGGGTATTTATGTTTACTGGGTGTAAGCGAGCCTTGAGAGTGTTCACCAGCGCCACCCTCGACCATAGCGGCGAACTAGCACGTCCTGTAATACCGCGAGCGTGACGTAGAACGTCATCTAACGGCGATGGCGGAAACTGTGCGAGAGCCCTCTTATGCTACCTATGGCATCAAGATTGCCAGAACCGAGACCCTCGTTAAGCTATTAGTAGACAAGTTAAAGGAAATGAGGGGCCCGTTTGACAAATTTATGAAGGGAGCCAACAGTCACCGAAACCAAGGTGCATAGGGGAACGTTAATTTTTTTTAATGTGTTATGCTTATCAGTGGGATAATAATACTTAGATTAATAAATCGCTTAAAGAAAATCACTTATAAAGCAGCAGAAAAAAACAACCATGCCGCCGGTGGGATCCGAACCCACGACCTCCTAATATATATATATATATATATATATATATATATATATATATATATATATATATATATATATATTATATATGTTTGTATGCATGCATGTATGTATGTATGTATGTATGTATGTATGTATGTATGTATGTATGCAAAGTTGTGAAACGCTCCAATTAGCATATAGATTTATTTTGAGTCGACGTGAACACTCTCAAGGCTCGCTTACACCCAGTAAACATAAATACCCACGAGAGCAGCAGATTGGACGGCCGTCGCCGTAGCTCAGTCGGTAAGAGCACCGGACGCGATAATCGGAGGTCGTGGGTTCGGATCCCACCGGCGGCATTGTTTTTTCTGCTTCTTTATAAGTAATTTTCTTTAAGCGTGTAGCGCCCTCTCTTGGGCGGCGCCGACAACCAGGCTAGCGCGCGCCACCCTGCGAAGAGAATAAAGACGGCACCTGGTCGTGGCTGGTTTCGCAGCTACACAATATTTCAGGAATTTGCTGCCTCGGCTCTTACATCGTCTCCCGAATATCAGCATCTTCTGCATCCTTGGAGTAGCAAAGACTGGCGCTCACGCAGACTAGAGGTCTCTTTCACGCGCTTGCGTTGCCGGGTTCCCCTTCTAAATTTCTACCTTCACAGATCTGGCCTGGCAGCTTCCCCACTGTGCCCTTTTTGTGCCGAACCTGAGACAATAGATCACTTCCTGCTGTTCTGCCGCCGCTTTTCTCATTTGAGGAAGCGTCTTTTGCAAATTCCATTTCATCAACTGGGCTTGCCTGTGTCTTCCGCGGTTGTTCTTTCCATTGGCGCTTCTTTGCTTGGACGAAGCGACAGGAGTGTGCGCTCTGCTGTGCAAAATTTTCTTCAAGAAACGCAGCGACTCCCATTCTAATTTCTTTTTCCTGATCTCTGTCAGTAAGACATTGCAACATTACAGGCATTGTGTACTATTATGCACATTAAGCAATTGTCCCGTCTTCGATCTCCAAGTTAACTGGACCCCTTTCCTTCCCTCTTCCAATCTATCAGACTACATACTATTACCACTCCTTTTCCCGTCAAAAATTTCCTGTATCCAGTAATTACCCGCCTGTGTCTTGGCCACTCCTCCGTAGTGGGTATGTGCCAGCAACGTCTGAGGCCTTCCTTCCTTCCTTCATGCAGCCACGGCTAGGCAGTTCTGTTGTGGTGTCGGATCGTAGCAGTCGTCTCGTTTCCTTCGCTCCTGAGGCGTTAAGCCTACATCGTGGTGACCCGTTGAGCCGCGCCTTTTCCATCAGTTGAGTGTCTGGATGGCTTACTGGCAGAACCCAGCCTTCCACCCGCCGCTTCCGGCGTTCCTGCCTCAAGGCGGCGGCGGGTGGTTCACTCAATTCGAGGCGGCGCTGTACCTGAACGGCATCACCACCCAGCCGTTCAAACACGCCGTCCTCTGCGATATCCTCCCGCCCGACCTGCTGCGCCTACCTGCCTGCCTTGCCTTGGGCATCCGGTCGTACGACGAGCAGCGCGTTGCCATTCTGGAGGACATCGGCGTCTCCTATTGCCCGCTGCCGCTCTACGACGCTGCAGACCCCCTGTCGCCGCCGCCAGCAGCTGGCGCAGGACCTGCCTCGGTCTCACCCACGCCGCCTTTACCCCAGCCCTGCCCGCCTCGGCAGCCCCTGGCCGCTAGCTCCCCGCCACTCCACCTCTGCGTCGCCGGCGCCGCCGTCCATCGTCACGACTCACGAGCCCTTCCGGCAGGCTCGGAGCTCCTTGCGCCCCCGGCCCCACCTTCGGCCTCGGCTCTCCCGGCGCCGCCAGCACTGCCGGCGTCTCCTGCCCACCAGGTGTCATCGGCCCTCCCGACAGCCTCGGCACACCCAGCGCCCCCAGCCATCCTGGCGGTCTCGGCCCTCCCGGTGGCCTCGGCTCTTCCGGTGCTCACGGCCCTCTCGGCGGCCGTGGCACTCCCGGCAGCTCCGCCACTCCAGGCGCCTCCTATTGCCGCTACCTCGCCAGCGTCCTCCTACGTGCACGGCTCGGCGCCAAGGGCGCCACTCGTGCGGACGCCCGTCACGTTCAAGTCAATCGCTCCAAGGCTGTCTGTGAGCGTGTCCCAGCACCCCATGCAGTCCACAACAGCTACTCCCTACCTGGAATCTCGATGCGCCTCCCGTAGCCGCCCCTCTGGGTACCAGGCAGCTCAGCCCGGCATCAGCTGCGCTACGCACCTAGCTCCCTCTGCTGCACCACCTCTCATGCGTCGGTCAACAGCTGCTGCACCTGAACCACCGGCACTTGGTGCATTTCGCAGGCCAACCGGGATCACCCATCTTCTTCTCATTCCCCTCCGCGTCCCTCGACGCCCTCCGAAAGCTCAGCCTCAACGCCACAGCCAGAGTTGCCCTTCTGAGCCTCACCTTCAGTCCCCGGCCGGCCTGCACGACTCTTGACTGATACCGACTAATCGTCTAGGAAGGAGGGGGGAGCCCTGTAGCGACCCTCGCCTCCCGGACCAGCCCTGGAACCACTCCCACCGCCATCGCCGGCCCTCCGTCCGTTTCGACTTCCAGTCTAGGCGGGGGGCCCTGTAGAGCAGTCTCTTGGGCGGCGCCGACAACCCGGCTAGCGCGCGCCACCCTGCGAAGAGAATAAAGACGGCACCTGATCGTGGCTCGTGCAGCCACGGCTAGGCAGTTCTGTTCTGGTGTCGGATTGTGGCAGTCGTCTCGTTCCCTTCGCTCCTGAGGCGTTAAGCCTACAAGCGATTTATTAATCTAAGTATTATTATCCCACTGATAAGCATAACACATTAAAAAAAAATTAACGTTCCCCTATGCAACTTGGTTTCGGTGACTGTTGGCTCCCTTCGTATATATATATATATATATATATATATACAGACAAGGGAAAGGAAATGAGGGGCTTATTTGACAAACATATGAAGGAAGCCAACAGTCAACAAAACCAAGGTGCATAGGGGAATGTTCATTTTTTTATTTGTATGATCAGAGGGAGTATATTACTTCAATTCTTCTGTCGCTTAAAGAAAACTACTTACAAAGCCGCAGAAAAAACATCCACGCCACCTGTGGGATCCGAACCCACGACCTCCGAATGCCGCATCCGGTGCTCTACCAACTGAGCTATGGCGAAGGTTGTCCAATGTGCTGCTCTCGTGGGTATTTATGTTTATTGCGTGTAAGCGAACCATGAGAGTGTTCACCAGTGCTAGATTGGACAGACGTCGCCGTAGCTCAGCTGGTAGAGCATTGGACGCGATAATCGGAGGTCCTGGGTTCGGATCCCACCCTCAGCATGATTGTTTTTTCTGCTGCTTTATAAGTCATTTTCTTTAAGCGACCTATTAATCGAAGTAATATTCTCCTTCCGATCAGCACTACAAATAAATAAAAATAATCATTCCCCTACGCACCTTGGTTTCGTTGACTGTTGGCTTCCTTCATATATATGTTTACGTCGATGTTGACGCCCCCAAACTTCCCCGATCTTCTAATCAAATAAGCCCCATTACGAAATGAACCACGTATACATGGTATGTTTCCTTAGACTGCTAAGGGCGCAATCAGCAATGAAACTTGAAAAAAAAAGGTTTTTCGCTGGTTAATTTGCATTGGGAGCATGCTGCAATACCGGCGGCTAAAAGCAGCTTAGCACAACGTGTTGCGAACACTACAGAATAGCAACAAAGTGAGCAATGGAATGGCATTTCTTCATTTTCAAAACAGCATTAAATAAAATACGCAGAAAAGCAAGTCAGCTCTGTGTCTCATTACAGTGTGTTGCCGAACATTCGGCGCCTCATCGTTTGCACAGGGACCGGCAGTGTGCGGAGCTCAGCCGTGCCACAGAACCTTAACGCATTTGTCGGCGCCAGATCACCTCCTGCGCCGGACAAATTATGATACAGGGGCACGTGCGGGCGCACAAGCGAACAAACAAACGGGGGAGCCTGCAGTAGGGGGCCAAATTGGGCGCACATAGAAAATGACAGAGACGGTGATGGTTTTGCCGAATAGAAAGGTTATGCAGGTATTCGCTCGCTTGCCGTGAGCAGACAGACGTAAATGTTAATAGGTCTCTTCGATGTGGCTGCACTAGCTGCCCGAGGTCAAGAAGTGTAGCCCTATCGTATACGTTTTGCCTGTGCAGCGCGAGCCCTCTTCACTTTCATCATCGTTTTGTAAAAAGTGCGGGCCTAGTTCTCGACAAGTTCACGACTGCGCTGCACTCACTTCGGAACATCTGCCAGCCATTTCACGATGTCGAGCGTATACCGCGAAATGCGCAGCAGACAACAGTGCGGATAGCTGGCGGCGACGCCATGAAAGCCGTGACGCTTGTTCGTGCAGCGACGACTCCTACACTCGTGATGGGAATGGATATCTCTACGAGGGTGCTAGTGAGTGTTGTTATTAATAATAAAAACTTTATTTTTTATCCAGAGGATGAGAAAAGAATGGGAAAAAAGGTGGAAATCCAGCTTGACTACCTTCCTCCTCCCCAACAGTGTACGCGTTTATTTTGAGAAGGCACACACTACAGCCTAACGTGCACGCACTTTGCACGATAGAAAAAAGAGAAAAACAGAAATAAAAAAAATAAAAATAAAAGAAAATGTACATTTAGCCAAAGAAAAGTTTTCATAGTACCGACATCAAAGCATACACATAAAGAAGCAGGCATTGTTCTTGTAATCACGAATAAAACGAAGTGGTGCAGAGACTTGTGCAAAAATTAGTCAAGAATTAACAATGAGCAAGAGAGAAGCAAAAGTAAAACAAAGAGAGGTCAAATAGCACGCGGTGATAAGATGTTTTTATAAGACTTCACATCGTATGAAATGATTGCCTAAAGATTCACCCCTTGAAAGTGCTCGTGCAGGTGTTCAAGGCTTTATAGTGTCAGACGACTTTGATGCATAAAATGTTCGCTCTTTTCAATAAAAGTTTAATTGCGAGTCTGCGCTCGTCTGCGATGTTTCCTTATTTTTTTTCTTTCTGCGGTTTCGCGCTGTACCACCCACAATAAAAAGATCAATGACAAAGAAAAACAATTATTCAGGCACAACCCTGTACCATGCGAGTATGAAGAGCGAGTTGTTGCAATAAATATTTATCTGATTTGATGAATAGTTCTAAAAGAACTTACGTCATGTAGGAATCTGGTTGATATTCTAGAAAAGGAACACCACTTAATGCCAGCAGCACCCCTTGAGACAGCAGTCTGAGCAGGAAGCTCAGAGTAAGTGTTAATTACTTTAAATGTATTTTTCTGTATAGGCAGTCTTGCAACTATAATGCCAGAGTAAATTTGGATCACGAGAAGGAAAATGACAATACTAAGCAGTGACTACAAGCTGAAATAACATGCATCACAGACAATGTTTATTATTTTCCTAAGCAGCAAGTTCTTTCTAACTTGGTGCAGCTGGTTTCCTAGTAAAGTACTTGATGCGAAGACCACAGAAAGTGATATAATGTTTGTGTTCATGTGTGCAAAGTATGGCCACAGAGGACATGCGCTCCGGAAACATAGACCCAACACTGGAGGTGCCAGCGGACATGCCCCACAGGAAGAGCCGGAGGACGCCTTCAAACACTCCAAAAATCGGGCGCAGCAAGAGCGAAGCTCCACGAAGAACGCATGGCCAAATCTGATATGCTTATGGATGTGGTGCGAATAAATAAGCAGTAAAAATCTTAATTATTTATTTAATTACAAAATACTGCTGATACTAAGTCTAAGCGGGGCAATTGTTTTAATAAGCTTATTCAAATTTATTTTTGTGCGTGGGCTTGCACTATGGCGTTTTGTGACTTAGTTGCCACGTGTCCCAATTAAAAATAGAACATTCAAAATATGTTTCCATATTGTTAAGTTCGAAGCCCACGGCACCGGTGGCTCGTTTCCCCTCCCCCTTTTGCCGTTAACTGCCGTATCCGCGTAGAATCGAGAGAGGTTAGAAGAATGACAGTTGGTCACGCGCTTGGGACGCTGTCCAAGGCCGTGGTAAATGCGAAGTGAGAGCGCTAACCGCCTTGTCAGAGTCGCAAAGGGCCGCAGCCTTTCCCGCTGAGGAGGGACGCGCTCCCAAGTGGAAGAGGGGGGGGGGGGAGGGGGGAGGGGGGGGGGCATTAAAGTCGGCGACGGCCGACTCTGCTGTCAAGCTAAGGGATGGGTTCCTTTTACTGTTAGCAGAAACAGAAAAGACCATACGGAGGGCGATGGGGCCTCGATGGGTTGCACATGTTTCGAGCTTTTGTACGCGAACCCACACGCCCTGCACTTTCGAGACGGTTCGGGGCTCCACATAGTCGGGCTCTGCCCATTTGTAGCCGTGGTGCCGTTGTACTGTTATTGGTCAAAATTGGGCAAGAGCTGGAATAGTAAAGCTGCGCACAATTATCGCAGGGTTTAAAACCTTTCGCAAACAAAGAGTGACCAGAGCGTGCCGCGTCCCTCTCTCGGCTGCATTTAAACAGCCTGTTTTTAAACTGCCGTTTTTCTCACCTGCCTTTTATTTCGATCCCGTCTTTAATAAACAAGTATTGATGTTCAGATGTTGGACTTGCTGCCCTAACCAGGAACGTGTCGCCGGACGAGCTTACGAAGACCCGAAGTGCTCTTTGTACTGCTAACCGCCGTGTATACGGTCACCGGCCAACGTGCCATCATCATTCGTCGCTCGGGAACTAGCAACCGACCAGCACCAACAAGCCATCAGAAGGTGCGGGAAGTTTAACTTATATAACTTGAACAGCACTAGGATTCATGCAAGCACTACACAAACAGCATGACAGGGTCGTGACACCATCTTTCTGGAGACAAAACTGCCTTAGAATTGCTGCTTTGCAACATTATATCGCCACTGTAACCTCAGAAATTGAGGTCAACGTTCCCTGCTGGCTCTACGTTTCCTGCATCGTCATAAGGTGCCGAAGTCTCCTCTTGTTTCAAAAAAAATTCCTTTCTTCATTACAGAAATTGTGAAGAACGCAGGCGGCCACAACAACAAAGCAGCACTGTACAACATGGCTTATGGTTTATAGGGGCTTAACATCCCCAAGCGACTCAGGCTATGAGCGACGCCGTAGAGAAGGACTCAAGAAATTTCGACCACCTGGGGTCCTTTAAAGTGCACTGTCATCGCAAAGCACACGGGCCTCTAGAATTTCGCCTCCATCGAAATTCGACCGCCGCGGCCGGGATCGGACCCGCGTCTTTCGGGTCAGCAGCCGAGCGCCTTTGAGCCCCCGCGGCGGCAGCACTGCACTACACTTTTGCCGTCAACAAACTACAACCTTCGAAAGCGCTCTTTCAACAATTGAAAAGTGTTTTCAATAGTCACCCTTTTATTGGCTGTGCCTTCCATTGAAGTTTCTTTTCGATGAAGGAAAACTTTGTGGTTGTCTCTTAATTTGGTTATGAGCCACGGCATTAGCGTGTAGGCGCCGACCACAGAAAATACCCGCTGTAACACATTCTGGAGATGCTTTCTCAAAAGAAAGAGCTTTCCCTTTCAGAAAGGGCTGACACCGAAAAACCTCTGAAGACGCGCGTGAATGTGTCCTTATTTTCGCAGAAACACTGGTGGATGGTGAAAGGAAACTTCTTCGGTTGTAATGAAATTGTGCACATTGATCCGCCTTCAGGATCTCCACATGACAACAATTCATGCATCCGATAGTGTTCCGTGGCCCCGCGAGAAAGCCGGCTTTCACGTGCACCACCTCCGCGCTGCCAAGCCAGCAGATTACTTCGTTCATGATGGCGTTCAAAAATTTAACGACTCTGTTGATACAGACGCGTACGGACGATCTCATCACGTCCAGTTTATCTGCAATAGAGTACGTTGAGCTCTGGGAGGCTATAGACACTAAACCTATCAGGATGTTTTTTTTTGCCGATATCTGCCGATGTCCTTGTACGGCATACGGGAAGGAGGATGCCATGAAGCAAGCGCTCAGCTCGTCGAAAGTGCTTTAGACAGCCGGAAGTGCTTCTTTAACTGCTCTTCGAAGTACGGTCCCATAATTTCACAGCAGCTAGGCACACGATGGTGATAAATTCGGACTAGACCATATGCAACTAAAGTACACATCTCGTCAAATTCGTCGCTTTCGGACTCAAGCAGCTCCATAGCCGCTTGCAAGCAGGCATCCATCACGATCACCTTTACAGGCAAACGAAAAGACCGGTGCACCACACAAGAAGAAAAACAGCACAAATACAGTGCAGCATTCGGCACAAAGTAACCGTGGGAGCCGGCGAAGAAACGCGCTGCAGACCACAAGGCCTGCACAGCCTCCACTTTGTAAACTTTCCTATTTGGTTTGACGGCAACTGTGCGGCACTAGTATTGTGAACTGCTGGAACCGGTCTTCTGCGCTCGTTTCCCAGTGGCGGGCTGGCGGTACTTTTGCGGAATAGTGCAGCCTGTGCAGCGAAATCGAAGACAACTAATGAGAGAGAGAGAGAATGAAAAGGAAACGCAGGGAGGTTAACCAGATGTGAGTCTCCGGTTTGCTACCCTACACTGGGGATGGGGGATAGGGATTAGAAAGATGATAGAGAGGAAAACGCAAAAAAAGTAACGATATGGCCTACGACATCCCGAGCATGGGCGTCGGTGAGTTTAACAGCGACAGCTCTGGAGTGCCACAACAGAATTGCGCGTCGGCTGTCGCTTCTTGCACACCGAAAATAAAAGGAGAGTGCGGGGGCGGTTTGTGAAAGAAAAGGCGATGAGGGTCCCAATGAATAGGATACGTGTTTTAATGAGCAAGCTTGTCCGCGATGATCTCCTCGAGCAGGTCGCCGAACCTCGGCTGTGGAGTAGGGCGTGTTTTGGTGGTGGCTACTAGAAAAAATGTGTGGACGTATTTGTTGTCCGGAAGTATAAAAATAACCTAAACCGGACACAAAACCGGTCAAGTCTGAAAAGCATGTTCTGAAATATCTCATGTATTGTGCGTGAGGCTGAAAATCAAGCCGGGGGGAGGCTGAGTTGCACAATGGGGCTATAACATATCTAAATTGTAAAAACAACCTAATACGCGTTAGGGATTTTTTGCTTTCGATGGCGTGAATAAGAGAAAGCGCCTCAGGATTTTCGTTAACGCTCTCTTGAATATTAGCAAACTTTTCAGTGAAATTCTTGTAAAATATACCTAGCATTGACCAGCCAAAAAAAAAACATGATGAATAAAGGTCTCAGCATGTTTCAGCTAATTTTGTTTTTTTAACGTAAAGTTCCCCTTTGTGGTACGGCCTTCGTATGCACTGGCGAATGTAGGTACGGTGATCAAAGTTGTTGGTCATTAAACATACAGAGCCGCAAAGTTACGGCTCATATCCGTACAGAGACATACATAGATTAGTGCAGCACAAAGCGCGATTCCACGTTTATTGGACATAGCAACTGCTAAGGAACAATGCATGAAAGATGCTAATTTTTTGGACTTACCGAAGAAATGTCGTTCCCTAGACACAACGCTTATTAGCGTTATTAGTACTGCACTTGGAAACAATATATTCTGTTTATATTTCAAATATATATATTCAGAGTTTCCAAATTGTATCTTGAAGTGTAGCAGTTTTTAGATGAGCACTCTTGAAGACGATTACCGAAGTGGGCCCTGGTAGGTTTTCCTCATGCCTTTTATACCAGATTTCGATGGCGTTGCTTCTGAAGTTCATTGTTTCGGTCTGGGCTTCTGACGCACTGAGAGCAACAGCTGTCTTGCTTCATCAGCCCATAATAAAAAAATAATCGACCGAAGAAATATTACCACAAAACATTATTGTGCAATCAAAGGTCTAAGGTTAGGAATTTATGGGGACAAGATGAAAGATGAGTTGAATAGAAATTATGGTGTGCATGCGGACCTATTTCCTTCTTGACTGCAGTAAAGACGAAAAAAATTGCAGCCGTTGAACTTAAAGCTACGTACAGCGACTAGCTGTAGGTGGTTTCCAAAATGATTAACACATCTACGATGGCATGCATGACAGCGACATGCTCCACGCTGCCACCGATGACACAAATAGCCACTATTGCGTGTCTGGAGAAGTTCGCCTACGCCGGTATGCGGATGAAAGGACAGGGTCTTTTATGCCCTGAGTCATCCTACACTCGTTCACTTCAGCAGTAGAGGGGATGTGCTGAATAAACTGAGAATGACGACAATGCGAAGCCGAAAAATTAGGCTCATAAACATGGCCCTGTAAAAAAAAAAGAAGGCAAAACTGATGGCCTACGACAAAACCGCTCTGGTTGGATTTTTTTTAGCATAAACTGTTGAATGCTCCTGCATTTAACGGCCGCATTCTATCTCTACCGATGAAAACAGTGTTTTAATGGGACTGCTACAGCGTCTCCCCAAAATAAGTTGTTGCTGAAAATAATGAAGCATATTTGAATATTTAGGTTATGGGTCGCCTATCAAAGCTTCAACGCAATGAAAAAAATGTTATTTATTTAGCGCTTCCAAGTAGAAATCTCTGTCCATCAAAACGTTTTGGTCCGCGGAAAGGCTCAAATGTAGGCTAGCATGATATTAAAAAGAATATATATCAAACGGTCATTGCACTCCGTAACGAAAAGGCAGTCAGTGCTTATGAAATTTTCTAACCTCCCAGCATGGGCATTTTAGTAAGCATGGATCGATTTGTTAATCAGGATACACGCAATAATCTGTATCTTAATGCCCATAAACAATTATTCTATCGGAACATGCTAGGTCACTCAATATACGTATAATAATGCACGTAAAGGAAACTCCGAGTTCTAGTTACCTTTAAAAAAATTCCAATTTGTCATTATCCTAGTTACATAACTTTTCCTGTAGCTCAACTGCATCTGCGGTGTCTCCATGCTATACAAGGCGTTTTTTTTTTGACAAGTTCAGCAGGAGAGTATCATTATATTCAATGTTTTTTAAGCTGTGAGCATTAATAGCTAAAAAAGTGTGCATGCAATCTGCAAAAACACTCATTATGAGGAGCAAACGTGAGTGCGCAGCAAAGAACAGCGTTTCCTTTCGTGATAACAGATTTTAGCATAAAATATACTACCGTTTACACCCCTCCTTCCACTGCGTCCACTGACAATAATCATCCAATTATTAGCTCGCAGTGACGGCAAGCAGTGGAGGTACACGTATCAATCGAAAACACGCTTATTGCTTTTACCTGCGATTAACAGATAGAATTTTTTAGACAATGAAATTATTTTAGGGATGAGACATGCCAGTATACGCTATTATAACGGCATCTAGCCTCGATATAGACCCTCACAACAATACACACAACTCCATAAAACATAAAATCCAAGGAACAGTAACACTGAACAGACCGCAATATGCTTCCATAAATCTACAGTGTCTTCGTTGTAAATTTCAATGCCTTTATATCTAGCTCTGTCATAACGGCCGGATCTATTCCCCGTAAAAGCAAATTGTCCGAACTTACGACTTACCGCATGGCACTGCAAATTCCATGCGTACAAAACGCGTCTCTTGTACTCGTGAGAACCTCAGGCTATACAGTGAATATCGTACACCGGTAGTTTTCATTCCTTTGCCCAAGACAGTGGCGCTGTCATGCGTAACCATGCTCCTTGCCCTTCACTGTGGCCACAGCCCAAGTCGCTAAGCGCGGCGGTGTCCATTGATGAGAAATTGGTCGGCGCCAATTGTCTCATTGCTAACAATGCAGTAAAGTGGCTCAAGAAAACCATCGCCACCACCGCCAATCTCGTGTCATTCCATAGAAATGCACTTACCGTCGGCAGTTCTTAACAAATTTCACTGATTGTAGACTTCAAAATTGACTTCAATTCCGGTGCGAACACTTTGTATTTCGCATCGCCGACTTCGCCACTATCAACCTTTTGATCCTCGTTCATATATTTGGTGTTTCAGAACTGCAACTTCACGCAAGGCACTGGGTATATGGGCTTTCTAGTATAAGACTTAGCGAGAGCGCTTCTTGTAATACACCAAGTAACTACCTACCTGACTACCTCGTGTGAACTGTCAATTGATGAATGCAAGCTGCCACAGGAAGCGATTAGTTCAGATATTTAATCGTCTCTCCTTTTTCTTCGATATATTCTCATCTGCCAATGCACTGTCTAAAAACGTATGCTGCCACTGCGACGAAGCTGCGAAAAGCAAAAGGGGTGCGAATGTATGGCTTTAGTAACCGATCTCAAATACTTCTTTTCGGTACAATTTCTATGGTTGCTCCAACGAAATCGGAGGCCGGAATTTGCGCGTAAATTTCTTCACCTCGCAATTCCTCAAAATCTTAATGCTTAATTTTTACAAATAACAGAACAAAATTGCGACAAAGGGCATTGGTGTATTTTATTGCTGATTCCAAAGACTATTGCAGAACTTGTTACGAATTCGCATTCTTAATTTCCTTCTGCCAAATGCTACGCACAACAGGCCAATTAGGCGTTCATGTGGCTAAGACAGTACTTGTGGCAAAACATAGTTCTAAAAAAAGCAAAAGAACAAGCAGCCACGACCATGACGTGGACTTCATATGCACTTCACTGCAGGGTGAGCGGCTGAATGAGTTATCCAGCACAGCTGAGACCCAGAAGGGAGGTGGCAAAAGCCGAATCCTGGTTTTGTTCTTTCGCCTGCGGAAATGTTCTTATCCTGTTCGTTTCAATTCTCACCTGCGAAAATACCCCAGTGTCAGTTAACCGCGAGAAAATCTCTCCACTCTGAAAGGCTATCGAGGGCAGACTAGGGCAGAGCTCGCAGTTCATACAAAAATATATATTTTACAATGTCAAACATTATAAGAACTTCGTATAGATGCCGTCTGCCATGCGAAAGTGAGACTATAATGTAAAAAAAAGGTTTTAATGGTTCTGCTGCATTCTTCAGCGGTACAGCCGGGGGTTCGTTTAATAAGGCAACAAGGTTAAGATTGCAACAAAAAAAATTTGCCGATAGAAGTCAGTAGACTCTCCTATAACAATTGGTACGCACAAATCAGATCGTGGACAATTGCTAAGAAATTAACGAATAAAGGCTGGCAAATATATATCAGCAGTGCGGGTAATTTCAGCCAGAAACAACACTACGAAGTTTTTCGTTACTCTCATCTTTCGAACATACAATTCCGAATGAGAAACAAGCATCCAGCGCTCCGGTGGCGCAGAAGACGACGGCGGGTGCTTTTTCATTTTGTCACGTCGCTGAATATTAACACACGTTCGCTTTGGAGCCGCTACCAATACAGACAACTTATATCAGCAGGTCATGTACTCTCCCCACCTCCCTCCGCGTGCAAGTTCCGACCCGCACTACTATGCATTGGTGCTTACTCTGACAAATCAATCCTTGTGCCGAGACCTGCGCAGTCGGTTCGTCGCGACGCCAGAAGTGCTTTGGCAGGTGGTGTCCCCCCTCCCCCCTCAGATTTGGTTTGCCCACGATTGCACATATTATCATTCACACGTCGATAATCTGTCAATTAACTTTTATGTGAACATCTGTGGCGAGCTGCGCAGCCAGTGCGGGAGAAGGTTGGCACCCAGAGTTAGAACAGTGATGAAGTTTTTCTTTGTAGTTAACTATTTATATTGCACGAATACTCCTTGCCTGGAAAAAGGAGTTCATGTAACCAAATCAGACAGATCCTGCTGTCAGATTTGTTCCTGGCATCATTCAGGATGTGGCCGTCCTCGGAAAGGTGCGTTGTAGCGACCACAGAATGGTAAGGTCTAGAATTAGCTTAGACTTGAGGAGGGAACGGAAGAAGCTAGTGAAGAAGAAGACCAATAACGAGTTAGCCGTAAGAGGGAAAGCACAGGAGTTTAGGATAGCGCTGCAAAACAGATATTCGGCTTTAACTGAGGAAGACTATCTTGATGTTCATTCAATGCACGATAATCTGACATCAATAATTAAGGAGTGCGCAGAAGAAGTAGGCGATAGGACAGTTCGAAAGGATAACGGGAAGCTATCTCAGGTAACGAAAGATCTGATTAAGAAGCGTCAAAGCATGAGGGCGTCTAACCCTACCGATAGAATAGAACTAACGGAAATATCAAAGTTAATAAATAAGCGCAAGGTAGCCGACATAAGGAAGTTTAATATGGAGAGAATCGAGCATGCTCTAAAGAACGGAGGTAACCTAAAAGCAGTGAAAGGAAACTAGGCATAGGCAAAAACAGATGTATGCATTAAGAGACAAGCAGGGCAATGTCATTAGCAATATGGATAAGATAGTTAACGTAGCCGAAGACTTCTATACAGACCTGTACAGTAGCCAATGTAATCAGAGCGCTAATGAGAAAGACAGCAGTGCACAGCATTGCATCATCCCGCCAGTAACGAAAGATGAAGTAAAGAAAGCCTTAGCAGCAATGAAAAGGGGAAAAGCAGCTGGGGAGGATCAGGTAACAGCAGATCTGTTGAAGGTTGGTGGGGACATCGTGCTGGAAAAACTAGCCACCCTGTATACGCAGTGCCTTATGACCTCGACTGTACCAGAAGCTTGGAAGAATGCAAACATTATCTTAATTCATTAGAAGGGAGACGCCAAGAGCTTGAAAAATTACAGGCCGATCAGCTTACTATCCGTTGCCTACAAAGTATTTACTAAGGTAATCGCTAAGAGAGTCAGGGCAACGTTAGACTCTAATCAACCAAATGATCAGGCAGGCTTTCGTAAAGGATATTCCACAATAGATCATATTCACACTATCAATCAGGTGATGGAGAAATGCGCAGAATATAACCAACCTCTATATATAGCTTTCATTGATTACGAAAAAGCATTCGACTCAGTGGAAACCTCAGCAGTCATACAGGCATTGCGTAATCACTGGGTAGAAGAGCCTTATGTCAAAATACTGGAAGGTATATATAGCAACTGCACAGCTAGTATAGTCCTCCATAAAGTCAGCAATAAAATTCCAATAAGGAAGGGCGTCAGGCAAGGAGACACGATCTCGCCAATGCTGTTCACCGCATGTTTACAGGAGGTATTTCGAGGCCTGAATTGGGAACAGTTGGGAATAAGAATAAATGGAGAATACCTAAATAATCTGCGATTTGCTGATGACATTGCCTTGCTGAGTCACTCAGGAGGTGAACTGCAAATCATGATCAATGAGTTAGACAGGCAGAGCAGATCGATGGGTCTAAAAATGAACATGCAGAAAACCAAGGTAATGTCCAACAGCCTAGCAAGAGAACAACAGTTCACAATTGGCAGCGAGAGCCTAGAAGCTGTGACGGAATACGTCCACTTAGGGCAGGTAGTGACAGCTGATCCGGATCATGAGAGGGAGATAACTAGAAGGATAAGAATGGGGTGGAGTGCATATGGCAAATTCTCGCAGATCATGAGTGGCAGTTTACCAATTTCCCTCAAGAGGAAAGTGTACAACAGCATAATCTTACCGGTACTCACCTACGGGGCAGAAACGTGGAGGCTAACGAAAAGAGTTCAGCTTAAGTTAAGGACAACGCAGCGAGGCATGGAAAGAAAAATGATAGGTGTAACGTTAAGAGACCGGAAGCGGGCAGAGTGGGTGAGGGAACACACACGGGTTAATGACATCCTAGTCGAAATCAAGAGAAAGAAATGGGCTTGGGCAGGGCATGTAATGCGAAGGCAAGATAACCGCTGGTCCTTAAGGGTAACGGAGTGGATTCCAAGAGAAAGTAAGCGTAGCGGGGGGCGGCAGAAGGTTAGGTGGGCGGATGAGATTAAGAAGTTTGCAGGCAAAGGGTGGATGCAGCTGGCAAAAGATAGGGTTAATTGGAGAGACATGGGAGAGGCCTTTGCCCTGCAGTGGGTGTAGTAAGGCTGATGATGATGATGTTCGTGAGATGCTCCTGCAGAAGACATCGAAGAAGTGACATCTAAAGATGCACGCGACACTAAATCGTCAATCACAGATACCATAGTCCCAGTGGACTGCGCTTTCAGGCGAGGAACCGCTCAAGAAGGTTGTACATTCAATAACCAAGACCATAACAGTGCGCGAAGCTCCGTCGCTAACTAGTCAGGGTTAAAATATTCCTGACGACATAAGACTCGTCACCAGATCATTGTGCAAGCCCTGATCGTAGAAGTTATACGGGTTGAACACGTGAAGCACTCACGCGCGGCGCTGTGAGAACATACGCGGCCCGACACGATCTGCAAATATATACCAGCACATATCATAGACAGTGAAGCATATGTGTGCACCAATAGAGCTCTGCCGGCAGTTGCGCGCCGCTTGCTGATAGCTGTTACTCCGTTCTCGCGTCTGACGACGTGGGCGCGAAAAATGCGCACTCTGTAGACACCACCGACTCTCCAACACTGCTTCTTTTTAGGTTTGCGCCAAAAAAATGTAGACATTATCAGTTTTATTTCCCCGTCCACAGCCGTTAGTGGTTTGAAAACTCATCTGTGAAAACTCACGCGTGTTCGAGTGGCATCTGGTACTTGAAAAAGAGACAGGGGTGAAGAGAAAAGAGTAAAAGAACTGATTGCGAGGAAAGCTTCAGTATTGTCTATCTATGCGTTGTGATCTTAACAGCGTGGTCAGCTTAAGCAGACAGCAAGAATACGGAAAAAGAAGCATCTTAGTGGAGGGCTTCGAATTTTTTTCGCCACCTGGCTTTCGTTGAACTAGTACTGACATTTCTCAGACGACGGGTGTCTTGCATTTCGCCTGCAATGAAACTCGGGAAGCGCAGCCGGCAATTTGTCCGACTTCTGTTAGGTGGTGAACGCCGCGTAAGGAAGAAGGCCAAAGTTCATCCGGCGTTGTAGGGCTTAGCAGGTAAGCAAATGAGTAACGTTGCAGCAACGTTCCATTCATACTGCATGATCATTCCTGCAGTATTTTGCGATGGCATTGTTACCTTCCAATAAGCTGGAAAAATAAACTTGAAAAACTTGAGCTTTACTGAATAGGATTAATATGTGCTTCCACTCTCTCGTATCGCCTAGAAACACGCAGCGCTGCGTCCCCGCGGTGTCAGCGGCTGAAACCGAACAATTATATTAAATATCGTGTACGAGCGCATTTTTCAAAAAAGAGGGAATTGCACCAGCAAGTACCCAAGTGTTTCGAGAGGATGTGTACGGAAATCATCCGGTTGAACTCGAGCTCCAGAATTTCGAAAAGTGCCATATTTTGACTCGGATGTTTACTTTAAACTCCAAAACTTGTCTTGATTGTGTGCTTTCATTCCAGCAGAACCAGTTACACATATGCCGACTCGGGATAGCGTCGGAAATATCGGTGAATCTCGCGGTCGATATATTTTACTTAGCAAGGCGCGTGAAAAACGATAAAATTTGTCGCCAGTGTCGATAGCATTCTTTTACTGCTTTTTGAAACCGAAGAGTTTAATACAGTATTTGTGTACTGGTGTTATGGCATCTAAGCAGCTGAGGTTAACATGATGGACAAACTGGAGATGAAAACAATATTTTCAACTCGTAGCTCCGCCATCCTTTATACATATACCATGCTGCGTTAAAATTTGTGCAGTTTTGCGGAGATTTTTTGGATTAAAATAAATAACCAGGAGCTTATATTCATTTCAGTCGCCGTCTCAAGTTTCCGTTAACGTTTCTTCCTCACAACAAATTAATTATCTTTGTGGTGAACATTAGGTCAATCCGGCAATGCTTGCACAGTCGCAGGACACCGACGCAACAAGCTTCTGGGCAGTTTTTGAATAAAATTCATTTCTCTTGGATTAAGGAGCTTTCTTAACACGTTTCTCATTGCCAGAAGCACCGAGTTGAACTATAGCATTTCGCGCACTTTTGGTCTAAATACTGCTACGGGCGCTAAACTTGATCAAAATGCTGCGAAGCTGGGGGCTTAGAAACTTGATCCTAGGTCATATTGTATTCAAACACCCTTGATGTATGGCACAATTCTGCTTTAATTTAGCTATGCCTATAGAAGCCAGTCAAAGAAGTAAGCGCAAGTGTGTTTCGACCCATTAACAAAGGTTGTATACAAACACATGATTGCATAGTATTTTCAGAGATTTTTCCAGTGTGCTAATTAAAAAGCCACAACTTTCACTGAATCTGAAGTTGAATTCACGATGGTTAGAGTCTTGAAGGAACTAAGGAAAGTATGTTTCGCGTTGAACATTTATAATCATAATTTAATCAACGCAAAGCAAGACAGCATTGCTGATCTAGAATTTACAAGCACTAAAAGAGTTTTTGGGCAACGCTGAGAAAAAATTGCGATTCCAGTATCTTTTTTAATTCGAGAAATTTTAAAATTCATAATCTTTGAAACTATGGAATTCGGGAATTCCAGAACGCCGAATTAAAAGAAAATCATCAATCCAAGAGTGCAAACTTTCCCTGACACTAGTAGCAAGTACCGATCAATACCAGGGGATAAATTTATTCTTCAAATTCTTATTCCTGCTTGACCGATTATCATCCTTATTGGCATGCTTACCTTTTTAGCGATGTTTGTGCTTTTGGGACTTCACAAAGCAGAAACTAGCTTTGCGTTGCGGCCAACCGAAACCTTTGTTTAAAATTAAGCGAAAAAAAATGTGGGCTTCACAAAATTATAAACTATTTTTGCGGAGATCACACTTGCGATTTTGCAAAATCAGAAAATAGACATTTTCCAGCACCTATGATGCGTGATTCTTTTCAAAGAACACTAAACAAATTTTTGCAAAACAAAGTTCAATACTTTCTCGTACATACGTTTTTCATCCTGCATAAAAATTTTAATGAAAGCAACTAATTGTCATGCGGGTTCTTTGAAGTGTTAACGCTAGGGAACACAGACGACGTTTGCTGCAGCAAGTGTTTTATGCCTCGATACAATTCGTGGGTACACTTCTGCTGCCTAGGCGGTGAAAAAAAGGCCATAGCTTGGAAGCAACAAATTTATCCACGCTCTTAAATTCAAGGCGGGCTCTGTAGAAAAGGTCAAGGCGGCAAATGTTCAAGACTTTGGCATTCGAATTATTGATTGCGGCGTGCCAAAACACAATGACAAGGGTCTGCTACTACAGTGAGGCTTTCTGAGTGCACCGCACGAGAAAGAAAAGCGATGCCAAATTCTGAGCAAATAAGACTGGCTGCTGTATACCAATGCCAACACGACGCACTTTGTAGATGACGCGGTGGAAGGTCGGCCCTTCAAAAGCACCAACAACACCACTTATTTTTCGGACCATTCCTCCAGTGATTTCAATTCATTTCTACATCCAGAAATTTAGCTCTGATTTATCTTCAATGAAGTCATCTAAAGAGGCATCAATATATCGACAATAATGTGTGCGAAACGACTGTCTGCGCTATTTCCGTGGTCGGGACAACCGATTTTTCTCTTCAATTATCAATAAAGTGCAGGAGTGATTTTGGAAGTTTCTAATGGTAAAAAAAATGGAAATAACTCTACCTATCAGCAAAGCTTTGTTGTTAGCTCTGCAAGCTTTGTCTCAAATCCTTCCTACGAATATTTCTAAAGATTATAAAGGAGTTACGCCAGTGACAGTACATTCACGGTGCATTAGTAGTACTCCTATATTCGGGCCATTCGAAAACCTATGAGCTGACAGCCGTATGATACACCACCCAGTAGACGGCTGCTAAATAAGTAGCCCATATGACCATGGTAACGACAGTCTCATGGTTGGAAAATTGTCACAGCGCGAAAGACAGAGAACACGAAAAAAAACAGGACAAGTACAGTTCATTACCTATTCATTTCGTGGTTGCCGTTGTCCTATAGCGCAGCAACGTCCTTCCACTCGTGAGCTATCACCAACTACCCCAAACTGTCACTTTATAAATGTCAATTGTTATTTCTGTGAGTTGAGGAATGCAGAACAACGGCAGGGAGAACTCAAGGACATGTAATGCTGGCAAAAACGTGCAAAAAGGAGAATAAAGAAACAGTATTGCAATAATAAAATATTTTTGAACTCGAAAATATGCAGCTCATTTTGTAGGATAAAGAACAGCCCTAGGCATCAAAACATAGACCATGAAGTTTATTCTGTTGTACCCAGTGATAGAAAAGGTGCAGATCCGGTTTCCTCAAAAGCGCATGAATGTCACCTCTGCTCATCCGAGAAATCGAAATAAATCTGGGAACGTACAGTTATTACTGTAAGAAAAAACTTTTTTGTCATTTTTGGAGGTAATATATTCAAGTTCATTCCTTCCACGCTGATAAAATTAGCAAAACTGCTGCGCCGCTTAACCGCGGCGGAAAATTTAGAATACGTGAACGGCGATCAAGTTTGCCGTGTAAAAGCGGCACAATTCTTTTGGGTTCGCTCGCGGTTGAGTATGTGAAAAGAAGGTAATATTCAACGGAAACTTTACGCATAACAGGCGTACAACATACTAGCATGCGTATATTTAATACGTCATATTTAAGGACACCGAAACAATATCTATACGAGATTTCTCGGGGAATCTCGCCCCTAAAAACAGGTTTTTGGAAATAGGTTTTAACGACAGATAATAGAGGGTGATAATAATGGCAGTTTCTCTTCGCTGCGCGGCCTTGCGGATTGCCGCCACGACAGTGAGCAATGCGAGCCGCTTTCATTGCAACTGCAATCAGCCCTGACAGCGAGTGCGTGGCCGCTGATGATTGGGAAGCGGCAAAAAGCAATGCTGGCGTCCTTCTCACTTCTGGCGTGCGATCGCATCGACCTCGGAGTCCCATTGCAGAGCAAAGGGTGGTTATCCACCGAAGAAAAAGTAGTAGTAGTAGTTGTAAAGACTTTTATTCGACCATAATTTATAGGCCGAGCATGTCGACCGCCTGGGCGACCAGAAGCCGCTGTTCTTCTTCCCCTTCAGCGCCAAGCCAGTCGAGCCAGGTGGTGATGGATAGAAAGGGTGGGGGGAAGGAACCCGACTGCTGAGCAGCCGGGCAATAGAAGAGGCAATGGGCCAGGTCCGCATAGATGCAGGGGCAGTTGGGACAGGAAGGGTCCGATCGATAGCGATAGAGGAAGAGGCGGGACGGGGTGATAGATGTCACATATGCAACCATAGAGAAGACCCAGCGTCCGACGGTTTAATTCCACTTCTTCCTAACACGTGTGGCACCGACTTCCATCGGAGACATATTTTATGCGCATTTTTGTCAAATTTTCTTCTGGATGTCCTCTGACGTGACCAAGAAGACCTACCGCACATGTTCTGGACGAATACTTCGAAACCAGAGTGCTTGAATTCTTAACAGCGAAGCCAGTATTCGACCAAGCGCAGTGCGCTGGTGCATGCATGTCGTCAGGGTGGAGAGTATGTGTCAGGTTCAGTTCAGTTTATTTATTTCTTGCTACAGAGAGCAGTCGACCCCGGGAAAAAAGGCCGTAGCTTGACACGCTCCCGAGGCCCACAACATCCAGCAACAGTGGCACCATTGGTCACGTGCGAACAAGAAAGGCACACATCAACCTAAGGCATGATTCATAATCTGTGAATAAACAGCTGAAACACAAACAAAGTGCGCAATAAAACATAAAGAACAAGTAATATGTAAAATTCAAAGCATGCACTGAAAGCATTATTTAAACATTCTATATGCGCAGAGATTATAGCACTTAATTTCAAGCAGTGAACACATTGACAACGCATAAAAGAACAATTTTCAACATATATGAATGAAGATAGCATGATATTATCTGAGTCTCCTTATTATCTGAGTCTCCACCAGCAGCTGAGTACGACAGACTTAGAACGGAGCCTGTATTTTTGTAACTGTGCATTGTTTCAGCGACAAAGGTATCTTGACTTTTAAAAGAGGCTGATTTAGACTGATGAAGAGCAAATAGCACTTCTGCCGAAATTCTTCCGTGAACCTCCATAATGGCTATTACTGGAAGGATGACAACCGCCACTGACTTCCAGGCCACAAACACTAACACAGGGGGGTCACCCAATGTTTGGTGTTGCAGTTTCAACCACAGAATCAAGTGTCCCTATTTTTTTAACAGTTACTGACCGGGAGGAAATGTAGCTAAGAAAGTCTGGTAGGAGAAATCTTTAACTTTATTCGAGACCTGACATTCAAAATGTTCAAGGAGGCATGGTGCCGGCACTATGGAGAGGCATCGAATTTTTCTGGGCATGCTGTGAAGTATCTCGATAAAACTTTTACACTGCTCAGAATGGGATGCAACAGCCCCGCCCTGTACCTCCCAAGGTTTCTCATATTTCTTTTGCGGGTTTTCAGTGAAAAAAACGAGGTGTTCACTGCTGAGTTTGCCAGTGGAGATAAGATGACTTTGATAATCATCACAGACTGCCCGTGAATGTCGCCTTCAGTGCAGACACGACTAGTAGATTCTGTGCGGGAGAGATGCATGATGTGTTAGGATGGGGAGACAAAATTTCCCGCATTTCCTGCAAAAGTTCAGTATGCTTCGTGCAGCTCTTTCCAGTTTTCATGTAATTCCACAAATTTTCATATTGCCGCTCAAGAAACACTTCAATGAATCGTTTCTGATCGAATCATTGCCAGTGTTGATTATCTTCTGGGAGGTAAGCTATAAATTCATTTTTTTATGAGCTGCGTATTCAAAGTTTTAATTTGTTCTTGGCAAAAATCAAAGTGAGTACATTGGTGCTAATAAACAATGACAAGAACGTTCGCTTCAAATAAATTGTGCTGATTAGGTATTTTATTAGGCGTATTTACTGTGCAAAGTGTTTAACAAACTCTTTTAATTGCCGAAATGCATCAGGCATAGAATACTATATGCTCTGTCAACATGTTGGCTGGGAGCCCCCTAAAGCATTATTTAATGTCTACACACTTCCTTAACGAAGCATGAAAGCTCGAATATGGAGAGGTTTCGTATTCGTTATACCTCAAGTGGAATCGCTGCCTTGTAAAGAAACAAAACATACAAAGCATTGAATTGGAGCTATGCCCAAAGCGCGGTTTGCAATAAATATTCTCACTGAGGGGCTTCACGCTCAACATTTTTCCCTCGAGGGTGCCAAGACTGATAAAAATAGATCGGAAGTGCCTGTGCACACTTTTTCCAATAGGTTTTGCCGAAGCGAAAGCCGAACAATTTCACATCTTGCACTCAGCAGTCGAAAACCACTTGATACTTTCTCTTTTTGATTCCAGGAACGACAGCCGCCATGCACTCTCTTTGAGGCTCGATTACACACCCATTGAATGCAGGCAATGTGTTCCGGCGTGCAGGAAAGAAAATAGGGAGGCCGCGGAGCGAAGCGTAAATAGCCGCGATACCACCGTCCCTCCCCCCCCTGGCCTTCAGGCGACGTACGTAAGCAGTGTGACGCAAAGCTCAAGGCGGAGCGATATCGTCAGACGCGCTCGCTGCCGCTGTGTTATGTTGCAGGTGTGGTGTCGCCTACTAGAATTATTTTTTTTTGCCTCGTCGCTCCCGCTGCGAATTTGTTTAAATTGCTTTTGTTCTTTTTTAGACTGTTCGGAGCAAGAGCTTCAATTGTGCTTATAAAACATGTCCTCATAATAAAATGTTCTTGATGCTAATAACAATATTAATGTAATTAACGAACATGTAAAGCATTCTTCCTCTTAACTTGTGACACCGTATCGCCCAAAATAATCCCAAAGCTAAATTAATTAAAGAAGCTGCCGTTTTATTTTGTCTTTCTAAAATCATTGGCAGGGGTTCAACGCTATTAAACCGAGTAGACTTAAGAAAGCAGGTGTTCATTCTTTAATTGTAGGGGAACTTAAGCTGCGCCTATGTGTATGGTGTGATATCTTATGTGCGTTAATGCCCATATATGCAGAATTTCTCATTATATACTTAGCGTTCAGAGATGGCGGCGAGTCCTGACACCACTCCCAGAGCAAAGGGACAGCGGTTACATCATGCGCCACTACACTGGCATGTTGCTGACTCAATCATAGGCACCGGCAGGGACTGCGAGACCCATGTTTCTCTTCCTGATCAAGCTCTCGCGCAGCTGGCGGGATGGTGGTTCGAACTTACCCGAGCTTACCCGATTAACTCGGGTAAGCTCCGCTATTGACTCGGGTTGCTGCGCAAGGCCACAAGATCGTACGCACGTACGAACGGTGACAAGATTCTTTGCCGGTTTCGGTGAGCGCATAAATTTTTTCGCACTGAACAACATCCGAGACTGATTTCTCGCCTTGTCAGCCCTTGATTTATCTTAGTCGCCTCGGTAAAAAACATTGCCGCTGTTTTGGGAGGGTCGTGAACCAGGCTGCCGAAAATGACACTGTTTCCAGCCGCATGAGGGCACGCTCTTCCTTGTCCTGGGTAGCTTTGGCGTCCGCATAGGCACTCCTCTGCGAAATGTTTCGAATAAAACTGGTCACGCTCTTAACTGGCCCCTGCCATCTTGTTCGCAAGAGATCCTCCGAGTCCTGTCCTTGATATCCATTTCCGAACGTCCCTCGGTTGTAATTGCAGGTATCGAGGATGCTGGCCACCTGGCCCACGTCGCCAGAGTAGTGTTCGGGCCTTGTTTATACGCGTGGCACTGGTTAGACGCCCGAAGCACACAGCCGGAACGCTACGCGCATAAGCGCTCCCTGGTAAAATATCCAACGGTCTGCGCCCACATTCATCGACAACAAATGTTACGTTTGCGGTAATCTAGCTGCGGTTGTATGTGCAATTTACACTGGAATAGACTTTTTTCTGTTCGCGATATCAGCGCTTGCAGTCACGCTCTGCATTATCGCGGAGAGGCTACAAGCTGTCACTTAAACTTATGCTTCTGCTGCCTAAGAGTAGACTTCCTAAAAATGTTTTATAGCGACAGCCTTATCAGAGAGGAAACGCAAAGTACGTGGCTGTGTTCGCGTGACCATATTCGGGTCTTAGCAACTAAAGCGGAATGAAAAGGGTGCACAAAGCGAACTGGTTGTGAAGAAAGACTTTGTATTGTATCTGTCTTGATAGTCACCTCCACCACATGGTGATGCAATGGATTGAAAGAGTGAAGAGAAGAAAGGGGTAGTAGTGAAGGACTGTAATCCTTTTAACCAACTGAATTTCTTTAACTTGCACTGACATCGCTCAACAGAAGCGCTGCTTTCGGATTTCGCCTTCAATGATACATGTCCACCGTTTGCTGAATTTTAACGCGCTAGCGTTAAGGTCTTTTACAAGAACTACTAGGGAAGCGAGTTCGTGCATGGGTATTGTTCAGAACGAGTTGCGAACGCAGAAATGACGAAAACATGAAAGCTATGAACACGGAAAGAGCGCAAACTACCAACTGGTTCTATACTGCTTATATACACAGCGTATTAACATGCCTAAAAAGGGGAGACAGGGCAAATCAAGGCTGCTCAGAAATCAACAGAGTTCGCGCAGGAAGTTTTTTTTTCCGCGTTATACAGGGTCACTGAATTGTCACTAGTGCTTTCATCTCCCTTTACCTTGATGTTGTAAGCTTCTAAAAGCTGACTGGCTACTTTGTCATTGCTCTTACCTAGAATCCTAATCCCCTTCAGCCGTGCCTCACAACCTTTCCACGAAATGAAATGAGCGGGCAAGTTCACTCCTTATCTATTCCGAAATGACCGCGCATGGTCTCCTGTGAGTTCATTCACGCAGCGACCTGTCAGGCCAGCATACACGCGTCCGCTTTTGAGCAGATTTGATATACCAGGCCCGTAGCAGATTTCAGGTACGCTTCGTCATGTTTCATGCTGGATCGGCTTCGTCAACCTCCTTCGCTGCAAATCCTCGGGCACGAACCGGCGAGCTTTCGTGGCGCTGACACAAACTTAGGTACACCATGACTCGACTCATTGTCGCATTTTTCATGTTATGGGTGACCCTGTGCTTGTACGGCAACAACCGTGACCTTCTTTCTAATCATGCGCCCCTCATTGCTATTAGCGCAGTTTTCTTTCTTCACCTTCTGCAGAAGGTTCTCAGCCACAGCTCAAACAACATCGCAGTGGAAGCCACCTGAAAGTAGCCCGCTATTCTGATTACAGAAGCTGGTGTGCATTTCATGAGGGCATGACTTCGTAAGAGCAGGTTCTGGGCACGAGCTTGTTATAGCTTTCTTAACTGCCTTCGAATGCGCAGAATCATATGCAAGAAACTCTTTTTTCTGATCTTGCAGCCTAGTTCCAACAGATATGAAGTAGGCCAAACTGCAATGAACCGTTAGTTGGAACTTCGTGCGCGAACTTCAAACCCTTCCCATATTTTCTAAAAAAAATGTTGATATACATTCACTAAATCAGTGCGGGTCAAGGGTTTTTGTTAAGTGAAACAATTAAAAATATTCAACTCATCTAAAAGGTTTAGGTACCCCTGGTTTGTAAACTCACGATTCAGGGAGCGGTCACTAAAAGCTAAGAATACAATACATAGGGTCGGGGTGACGTAGGAGCCTACTCAAATATCTTGTTGTTGAATATAAACGTCGTCGGTAAAACACGTTTAAGCGGCGTGCACGCAAAGTTTGAGCAAAGAAATGAAGCTCTCTGCTGGCACAGCGGCTGCGCTTTGAAACCCTATTTCGCCATTCGCCATTCTTTTTAATACATTCTGTGAAAGCTACGAACAGTTCATCATGAGACGTTGACTACAGCAAATCCTCCACATCAACAGAGAAAGCGCAGCCAATATGATCATTGGAATTTAACAAACGTGCGTCATCACAGTTTCTTGCGGCGAGTGGGTCATCAACCTGCAAAGCAGTCAGATATTTTTGCAGCTACTGGCTTACTGGAAACTGCTACGAACACTTCTCACTGACAACTGCTATAAATGGTTCTAAGTCTTTGTGAGTTTTTGCCGTGAAGAAAACTGACAGCGCTTTGTTGCCACAATCAGTTATTCACCTTACAAGCCTAGACAATTCAAGATCCCGGCGCAGTGCTGCAGCCCTGCTCTTGGCACTTGCGGCACTTGGTTTTACACGAAAAAAGTTCTTATCAATCGTGTGACTCGCCTTTTGATTGAATTTTTCTTGTACAACGAGTCCGCCTGTAGCAACTGCAGATTGTTTTGCTTCAAGAAGAAAAAGACATTTCTTGTGTCCGTGGTGTGCTTGGTGGATGTCGTGTTCAGCGTTCTTATAACAACGTCTACATTTTCCAGGAGGATGCTTTCAAGAAACACGCTGGTTAAGCATTAGTAGATCGTGAACAGGTATCGAAGGGTCGTTACTGTACTTTGGACCCCCTCTAAGTGTGCATGAAACTTTTACAGGGAACACAGCATCTCCCAGGACTACAAAGCCTCTTGATCCACTCGTCTTGCTCGCTGTTCCGTAAAGGCAAATCTTGAACAGAGCGTTGCTTCATTTCAGCTAACTAGACTGTGTCGAAGGCATTGGAAAGCCTTCTCAAAAGATAATCGAACCTGCTCACTTGGTGTAAAAGTTCCGGTCTTAGGTACCTGCACATGCACTTCAAAACGGCCACTCTCGGCGTGAGGACGGCGAACATTGCGCTTATATTTTCGGGTATGAGCCCCTTCCGCAGGCAGAAGGCGAGGTGCCGGGCGCGACATGTTGAGCTGACGATGCGGTTCACATAAAGGCGTTCACTTACAAAGCAGGAACATTTGGCGCGACTCCTTCTTAGCAACAGCTTTGAGGGTCCCGTTCATCAGAGAACCCGAAGTATAGCTGACGTCGTCATCGGTGCGTGCGGAAAAGCTGTATTGGTGAAAAGGGTGTGACGTCACACGGGGAGCCATGGAAACATTAAAATATTAGAAAACTGGTGATAAGAAGGTCTCAACTTTACTCAAACGTTAATCGTGCATGCAAGTATATAGATTAAATGAATCGCACTGAACTGATAATCGAGGTAATTAGTCGGGATTAGAACCCCTGACATACTACTGCTAAGTCACGCAGGGCTATTCGTGCGGCCTGCTTACAGTGCTTCTCAATATTCACGTCATCTGTTTTATAACATAGTATGTAAACAGTGTCATTGTCCGCGTGAGCAAGAGGAGCCACTGACGGGCCTATTAACGCAATCGGGTGATACCCTTGAAGGCGGAGCTTTATTGTCCATCCAGTGTCTATCCTTCGCTTTATGCTATCAAGAATAACATTTTATACGGCAGAATTTCATCCGAATTTCAACCCGGGTCCATGGACTCAGAAGCCGAATGTCCTTGGATATTCCGCTACCACGTTTGTGATATTCACATCGAAAACAGATTGACAGCGTTCGACTTTGTGTTTGCAAAAAAAAAAACGCTGTCGTAGTATAAATTTGCCCACACATTTGAGTTAACATATGTCCAATCAGAGCGGCAATCACTTTGGCATACTGGTGGAGTGCGTGTTGTGACAGAATCATTATATGCAAGTCTGCGCGGGGAAGAGTGTTCACACTAGCGTGGAGCTCCTTGGCTTTCACCGCGGTAGCTGTCTAGTGCGCAGCAACGAATCAGATCATTTACATTAATAATGCGCAGGCCATTTCTAGATACTATTCATTACTTGTGATTCATCCACGCTGGGTTAAGGATTTGTTTTTGAATCCGTCCTCTCACGTGCTTTAGGACTCTTGTTCTGCTGTCGAGCGGTGGCTGCGAAATTTAACATATGGTTGATATCCCGCCAGGCACATAAAATCGATATTACAATGAGTGTTTCTGCACTTGAGGTCATTCCTGTTTTTGAGGAAATCTAGTGCAGGAGTTGGAACAAATAAAATGATAGAGAAAAAAGTTGTATCGCTGCACATTTTATAGACCCTATTGGAGAACAAGAGTCTCGTTTCGGCTTCCGAAACCATAACAAGAACTACATTGTAGAAACAACACTATCATAAACTTTTTACAACTATGGGAAACTGCACGTGGTGAATTATGTTTAGTAGTAATCTGCGCATCACTGGAAATAAAACAAACACGCAAAGGATATTTGATGTGTCCGTCATTGCATTTAAAACTCGGGTAAGTTGTGAAAAGTGCACTGAATCTCTGCGATTTTGCGTACTGCCGGTTTTCTATTTTTGCAAAAGTGATAAACGCTTAGCCACTCACTCTTTACTTCGGGATTATTTTTGGTCGGTTAGCTAGGTTACCGGAGCAATTTCGTTAAAGGCATCCCCGCCCGTGAGGTCGGAGTTACAGAAGAAAAACCAAAACGTTATGAACATGCTTAGGACTATAGTTTTTGTAATGTTGTAATCAGACTGCCTCATAACTACAGGTAAATATCGTGAGTAAGGTGTCTTTCCACTCTCTCTTACAGTATGGTTGCACGCAGCGCTGAATCTCTCAGTGGTGATGGCTGAAGCTTAAAATCGTATCGATCGTTGTGCACGATTGGGTTTCTCAGCAAAGAAAGAGTCACACCGGTAAGTGCCAGCGAGTTTATGGCGGTTTATACGTAGTCAGTTCTTCGTCACAAGCCTCATTCAAAAACTGGCAGTGGCTTAACTTGGCTAACCCTGTAATTGCGCGAAAAGCAAGCACATTTGCTAAGCATCTGAAGCTTGTCCATCGCAGCTCCGCTACACGCTCGCGACAGCCGTTCTCTCTATAGCCACACGTCCACCTGGCTATGACGTGGTATCACGTGGTCGTACGACACCGGCATCGGATGTCATCACGTGGCTTCATATCACCAAATCGGATGTTCTTAAGGTCAAAGGTCAACCGAAAGGTCACCCAATGTGAAAGGTCAAAAAAGCTATGAGTCAAGGTCAGGTGTCAAAGGTACGGCACCACAACAGTACCATATATGATCATATACGGCTAATGTGGTTGAGCTGCATGTCGTTCAAGGTCATGCTCCGGCCTACGCGACGACTGCTTTACCTAGCGTAGTAAAGTTTTTGGCTTCAAAAGCGGCTTTTCTAAGCGCAATAATAAGCATCATCATCGCCCTTACTACACCCAATGCAGGTCAAAGGCCTCTCGCATATTGCTTCAAATAACTCTGTCCTTTTTAAACTTTTTAAGCTCGTCCGCCCACCTAAGCTCTGCAGCTCCCTCATGGGCTTGCCCTCTCTTGGAATCCAGTCCACTTTTCTTTAAGACCATCGGTTATCTTGCGTTTGGATTGTTTGCCCCACCCAAGACCAATTTTGCTTGATTTCGAGTGGCATGTCATTAATACACGTTTGTTCCGGGACCCACTGCGACCGTTTGCTATCTTTTGGCGTTACATCTATCACGTTCCTATAGCTCGGTGCGTTGCCCTCTAGCTAGTTTGAAACCCGTCTGTTAGCTTCCACATGCTGCCCCATAGGTGATTAGGCACAATACGGTCCTTCAAAGACAGCCGTCCCATTGACCACCATTTCAATTTACCACTTCAGAAAGTGCGTACAATAATAGATGCTCGGTAGTATACATCATTGTGGCGATTAGTGAATTTTTTATTGAGATAGATATTTGTACTGGGCATCTAGAAACTCCTAGAAGGAAGACGAAGGAGAAAAAGCTCTTTCTGTCCCTATTGTCCACCAAAGTTGCTCCTTTATAAAACATCAGTCCGGGCTAAACATGAGTACGCCCCCTGAGTATGGCACCTCAGCTGAGCCCAGCTAACTCAATCGACTTTAATTAGAAGCATTGCACTCGATTCAAGCCTCAAAACTACAATTGGCCCACCATTACATTTGACACGAAACAAGCCCTAAGCCTATTGTCACGTGCTTCTCATTGTTCTTTTCCTCTTCGTTGCATATTTCACAAAATATATTTCCGCAACTCTCACTTACGGAATGAACCAGTCTTTAATGTATTCTCTTCCTCTGTCCGCTTTAATCACTCCCAAAATTCGAAAATATTTCTTTGCTACTCATTGCGGCTTCGAGAGTTTTATTCGACTCACCAAAGGTTTGGTACCACCTTCTTCGACTTACAGCCGCCATTAAAGACCATCAAATTGTTACAATTGTGTTATCTAACTTTGCGTAAATACGAGAAGCACTTTGCACAAGATCCTGTGGAATATTTCAGCTACAAGGCAATAAACTCCGCCACTTAGTTTTTAGACATTTTTTTCCAGTGACTCCGAACCTCATTCTTAGTCTGGCTGCCAAACGGATTCCCGTAGTAGATAAAACCGTTTTGAGAAATTTCAGTCCATGTACGTGGAACTGCTATTCATATACGGAAAGTTGTAAAAGCCTATCTACTTGTATGCTGTCTTTCTACTGAGTTTTTGTTTGAAGTGTTTCCTTCTCTCTTTAAAGCCAATTGACGTTGAAAGAATAATAAAATAAAATTGAAAACAAATATGCCTACCAAATTTTGTTCCCTGGGGTATCCAACGGTTCCAATTTTGAACGAGGATAAACGCAGCACGGTATTACTTTCAAATGCTGGCTATGAAGGGCACACATGCCATTTGGATCACATATGGTGGATAAACTCTAGAGCCAGCAAGAGTTGTTGACCTGGAAACAACTGAATTCTCCTGCGCTGTTGAAATTATTGCGATCGCTGCAGAAAAGGCCATGGCGAAGATTATTTGAGGGGTCATTGGTTTTATAATTTCTGCTTGTCACCTCCCAAAACACAATGACAAGGACCTGTTGCACGAGACGCCATAAAGGAAACCGACAAGAATATCTCAGCAACACAGCTGTTGCTGCATATCAATGACTATACAATGCACTTTGCACACGATGCTGTGGAATATTCTAGCCACAAGGCCATAAACTACGACGAAAAAATTTCAGAACATTTGCCCAGTGATTCAAAACCACATTCTTTGTCTGGCTGCCAAAGCCAGACCAAGTATATGTTAGCCTGGAAAGAATTAAATTTTGCTGCGCTGTTAAATTCAATGCGCTTGCTGGAGAAAAGGCCATGGCGTCAATTATTTGAGGGGTCACTGGTTTTATAATTACTGCTTGCCACCTGACAAAACGGAATGACAAGGACCTGTTGCACCAGGCGCCGTAAAGAAAATCGACACGAAAATCTCAGCAACACAACTGCTGCTGTATATCAATGCCTAGACGACGCACTTTTTACACGATGCTGTCGAATACTCCAGCCACAAGGCCATAAATTCGGCAGCTTATTTTTCAGAAGATTTTTTCAGTGATTCCAAACCACATTCTTAGCCTGGCTGCCAAAGCCAGACTAAGATGTTCGCCTGGAAAGAATTGAATTCTGCTGCGCTGTTAACTTTAATGCGATCTCTGCATAAAAGGCCTCAAGAACAACTATTTTAGGGGTCACTAGTTTTATAATTACCGAGTGCCACCTGCTAAAACACAATGACAAAGGCCTGTTGCACCGGGCGCCATGAAGGAAATCAATACGAAAATCACAGCAACACAACTGCTGCTGTATACCAATGACTGCTCGACGCACTTAGCACACGATGCTGTTGAATATTCCTGCCTCAAGGCAATAAACTCCGCAGCTTATTTTTCAGAACATTTCCCCAGTGATTCAAATCCACATTTTAGTCTGGATGCCAAAGCCAGACTAAGATGTTCGCCGGAAAACAATTGAATTCTGCTGCCGTGTTAACTTCAATGCGATCTCTCCAGAAGAGGCCTCTGCGACAATTATTTGAGGGGTCAGTGGTTTTAAAATTACTGACTGCCACCTGCTAAAACACAATGACAAGGGCCTGTAGCACCAGGCGCCATGAAGGAAACTGATACGAAAACACCAGCAACACAACTGCGGCTGTATACCAATGCCTACACGACGCACTTAGCACACGATGCTGTTGAATATTCCTGCCTCAAGGCAATAAACTCCGGAGCTTATTTTTCAGAACATTTCCCCAGTGATTCAAAACCACATTTTCGTCTGGCTGCCAAAGCCAGACTAAGATGTTCGCCGGAAAACAATTGAATTATGCTGCCGTGTTAACTTCAATGCGATCTCTCCAGAAGAGGCCTCTGCGACAATTACTTGAGGGGTCACTGGTTTTAAAATTACTGACTGCCACCTGCTAAAACACAATGACAAGGGCCTGTTGCACCAGGCGCCATAAAGGAAACCGATACGAAAATACCAGCAACACAACTGCTGCTGTATACCAATGCCTACACGACGCACTTCGCACACGATGCTGTTTAATATTCCTGCCACAAGGCAATAAACTTCGCTGCTTCTTTTTCAGAATATTTCCTCAGTGATTCAAAACCACATTTTAGTCTGGCTACCAAAGCCAGACTTAGATGTTCGCCGGGAAACAATTGAATTCTGCTACAGTGTTAACTTCAATGCGATCTCTCCAGAAGAGGCCTCTGCGACAATTATTTGAGGGGTCACTGGTTTTAAAATTACTGACTGCCACCTGCTAAAACACAATTACAAAGGCGTGTGACACCAGGCGCCATGAAGGAAATCAATGCGAAAAACTCAGCAACGCAACTGCTGCTGTATACCAATGCCTACTCGACGCCCTTAGCACACGATGCTGTTGAATATTCCTGCCACAAGGGAATAATCTCCGCAGCTTATTTTTCAGAACATTTCCCCAGTGATTCAAAACCACATTTTAGTCTGGCTGCCAAAGCCAGACTAAGATGTTCGCCTGGACACAATTGAATTCTGCTGCTGTGTTAACTTCAATGCGATCTGTCCAGAAGACGCCTCTGCGACAATTATTTTAGGGGTCACTCGTTTTAAAGTTACTGACTGCCACCTGCTAAAACACTATGACAATGGCCTGTTGCACCAGGCGCCATGAAGGAAACGGATACGAAAATATAAGCAACACAACTACTTCTGTATGCCAATGCCTACAAGACGCAATTAGCACACGATGCTGTTGAATATTCCTACCACAACGCAATAAACTCCTCAGCTTATTTTTCAGAACATTTCCTCAGTGATTCAAAACCACATTCTTAGTCTGGCTGCCAAAGCTAGGCTAAGTAGGTGTAGCCGCTGGGACCGTTTTGTAAGAAATATCCACCCATAAACCTGAAATGGTGATTCTTATACCGAAACTTTCTTGTAAGACACCCACTACGTTTCCCCAAATATTTTTTCAAATGTGGACAGGACTCCTCTGGCATATGGTGCTATAAGCCATATAGTGTTGGCCAACGTAATATGAAGACGCCGGACCAACCGTGACAGAACAAAATACAGGAACGACAGGACCAGCGCCTTCTCTTTGCGACGCATAACTGGCAGGTTTCGTACTCAAGTTAAACAAGTTTTACTTGTGGTTTTTTCGTAGATTGTGCCCTTTTCTTCTTCGCACCTTCCACGCGTGCCGTTTTTTATGTCAATCTGAAGGCGCTTGTCCTGCCCATAGTGTGTCTTTTCTATTTGCGTTGGTTGCTCCGTCTTCCTATTACTTTCACCATGGTCCAACTAAGCGAAAGAAGTTTAAGTTGTCTGAGTATAAGAACAAAGAGACCGAAGTTTTCAAATAGGATAGTTGTATAATTCCTGATAATTATCTTTTTTCGCATTGTAGTTCAGCACCTGTTGGAAATTGCAGGTGTGGCTGGCCTTCATAAATATCCATATAAGTTTTTAGAATTTTGTAAAGCCTGAAAACCTTCGGCGCTGTGGCTCAGCACACATTCACCATCTTGGGCTAAAATACGTTCGGCTTCGAAAATACGGCGCCCGAATCAACGCTGCCTGTTCGCACAACAACCCCATGGCACAAGTGCCACGTTCCCTTGCCTGTACCGCCTCTGCTGCTGTTGTTTCCACTACTCGCTGCTAAGGCCTGCACGAAAGAGAGGTCACTTGGCCGATGCGCCATGAAATGGGGTGAATCGGGCGGCAGTCATTTGCACGCGGTCATTTCTAAAACGCTGCGCGTAATCCCGTTTTCGTGATTCTTAAATCCGAAGTGCCTGTTAGAAACAGCCGGCTACATACCTCTAATTGCGAACAGGCGCAATATTTTAGTAGCTAAAAAGTTAACTATAAAAAATAGTTAGCTATCTCAAAAGTTACCGTTACTCACTGACTGAAAACATGAAAAAGCTGTACGAAACGGCCGGCTACACCTCTAATTGAAAACAGGCACCTAATTTTAGTAGTTAGAAACAAAACTACTAAAAATACGTATACTAACTTGTTTTCTGATGTCTACCAAAGCACGTGACTTCGTTAGAAGACGTGTCGATATTCAAAAATCATTTTGCTAAAGATCAGTAGTGTGCTTTCTTTAAACACCTGTTATACCTAAAATTGTGGAACAGCATTTTCTAAGATGGTAGCTGCAATGGCGCCCCACAGAAATCTATCTGGAACTGCATTTAGGATAATTTCTTAGGTAGAACACCTCTCTAGGTACACTGAAGCGGAAAACTTTTGCCGTGAACTTTGTAGGCTAAAGTGTTTTCTAGCCACAGTTGCCCTAGCAGCTCCTGAAAAGCTATTCCATGTGCCTTGTGAACACTTTGTGGGCGAAATAAGTTTACATTTGTATTCAGCAAAGAGTACTATACGCATAGGAACCTATATGCAAAAATTCTTTGTTAACAAAATTGGGCTTCTGCTGTTGTGTCATATTTCGACCCTGTATCAATTTGTGACGCTATTAGCAGTTAGTGTACGCCGTTAACAATTATTTGTTCAACGGGAAAAAAGTAAAATTCTTCCGTATTCTCTGCGCTGCTATGCTGTGTTTAGAATGAAACTGTAACTCCACCTGCCTAGCATAGAATGGTAACAAAATTCTAAAAAATAAAACCAAATTCGTCTGAGTTGCAATGACTCGGCTCTTAGTTTCATTTTTTAAGCGAGATTTATTGCCTCAGTGCATCATTTATGGGCGAAGTAGTGATGAAAGATGCAGTAATGATTAGAATAATGAAAAAAGGATAGCTGATTCTATGGAGTCTAGTAGAGAGCGGTGGTATAATCCCTGCGTCCAGGCAATATATGGAGTAGGGTTGCTTGATGAAAGACCCGCTACTTTCAGGTGCCGGATCCTTGTAGGCTTGAGAGCAGGGCAGTCCCAAGATAATGTGGTGAATGTCGGCTGCAATGGTATCGCGTTTGCATATCGGACATCCGGGCCGAGGAAAGAAATCTCGGTACTGAGCCCACTTACCAATGACGGCAGGTGTGAGGTCAACCCCGACCCGTATCCTCCTATGCGCATCCTCCTCTGCACGGGTGAGACCGCGGCTACCGCACACGGAGGAATGAGAGCACCTGTGGGGCACCGAAGGAGTTTCTTTCTTGATGGAAGGAGGGTAAAGTTGTCCAAATGAAGTAGCCGAGGCAATGACGAGCCTGGAGTCGCGAGGCGGGTCGCCAAATCTGCCTGGCTTTGAGAGGTCAGCAGATTCCGTGGGACCCACTCAATTCGTACTGACTGTGGGATGCGTGCCACGAGCTGGTGGATGTCCTGACATACTATTGGAAAGAGGCTAACACGTCGTAGCAACCGGAATACTTGAAGAGCGTCAGTGCGGGTGACAACGCAGGCCGCAGGAAGCACAGTTGTGCTGACCACGGAGCTGAGTGCTTCTTGAACTGCAAAGAGCTCAGCCAAAATGACGAAGGGGGTTCTGTAAGCTGAAACATAGAGGTTTGATTCCGGGAAGGTCTGCACGGGCAGTAGATTGCTGTTGTTGCTTCGCAGGCTTGTTTGCTTGCGTCTACTCAGACAGCAATGGGTCCTTCAGGCAGGCAAGCATCTTGTACTTAAAATTTCGGGCGAAGCAACGATGCCGAATTCGAAGATGTTGGTAGGCAATTATCTGTTGGCTTGTTGTCGCTCAGCTGTACAAATTTACACGGGCGAAGAGCTGGCGTTGGCGTCTGAAGAATGAAGTAAGCAAGCAAGGCTGAATGGTGGGCCAGTTAGTAAGACATAATAATAATAATAATTGTTTTTTTTTTGGGAAAGGAAATGGCACAGCATCTGTCTCATATATCTTTGGACACGTGAACCGCGCCGTAAGGGAAGGGATAAAGGAGGGAGTGAAAGAAGAAAGGAAGAATAGGTGCCGTAGTGGAGGGCTCCGGAATAATTTCGACCACCTGGGGATCTTTAACGTGCACTGACAACGCACGTTAAAGATCCCCAGGTGGTCGAAATTATTCCGGAGCCCTCCACTACGGCACCTATTCTTCCTTTCTTCTTTCACTCCCTCCTTTACCCTTCCCTTACGGCGCGGTTCAGGTGTCCAAAGATATATGAGACAGATACTGCGCCATTTCCTTTCCCAAAAAAACCAATTATTATTATTATTATGTCGCAGAATAATTTTCACCAGCCGAAAAAAGACGAGGAACAAGAGGAGAACAACACAGGACCAGGTTAGACTAACCAATTCATCTTTTTTTATCTTATTACATCTTATTACCTCCTTTAGAATGAAGTGTGACGTTGCATAAGTTCTCAGTGCATGCGTCGAGTGCGATAGATTGGCCTTAAAGGGACACTGAGGAGAAGCCTATCAAATTTTTTTGTTATCCAAATCTGATAGTTCGGCATTTCATGGCTTTGTTCCCGCTTGTCCGGGAGCGAAAGATGTATTTATTTCAAAGAAATTTGGGATTAAAGTAGAAAAAGTTTTTCTCGCCACTCCGATTCAAACTCGAGAACTCTTATGACGTTAAAGGACAGAGCGACGTGAAACGTGACATAAACAGAGACTCCATGATTTCTGGCGGCGAGCGGTGCGGTCTAGCAGCTGCCGAAATGAAACCTGCCGCTGCCTCATGTTGAAGGCATCTATCGGGGGACGCTACAGTCGCTTCGTTTACGTTTGCACCGGCGGCTTGCCAGCGTTACGATGGATCCCGTTACCGAACCCGACAACGTAGTTCTCAGAAAAGCTACTGGTTGCATTTCAGCGACCTCAGCCCCACAGAGCATGCGATGCTTCTGACGGAGCACGGTTAGGTTAGGCGCCGGCGGGTCGTTTCCCCATTCCTCAGTGAGCAGCCGTTGCAAACTAAATATCATTACCCCAGTGCGGGGAGTCGCGAGGGGCCAGAACAAGGTCGGCGTCTTGCTCCCATCGGAGGCTGGCCGGGGCTTTGGGGTCAACGCATTGTGATTCCTTGAACGGCGCGGTTGCACGGAGCAGCAGGCGACGTCGAGGTCTCCCACGGTTGCAAGGGCCAAGTTATTTATTTATTTGCCAGAAAAAACGGATGGGTGCTCAAGAGCGGTCGCGTTTAAAGTTGGTGGCACAAAACTAAAGCGGGCGCACGACGCTTCAACGGCTTCCCCTAGATCAAACGGGTCAACTGGATCGGGCTCTTTCGCCCACTTACATGTACCTTCAGATGTGTACTGCGAATGGATAAATTTAGCTGAGAGCTCGAAAAGAACATCTCCGCCCAACTGCCGAAGCTATATTACGTCATAACGCGCACGTCATAAAGTTTATACAGCGAAGAGACGATACAAAGGATTTCACTATCGGTCGTACGAGGAGATACAAAGTGCTTTACAAAGATTAAGCCACTTATGCAAAGCAACAATCGAGAGAGATAACAATTCAGCAGAACCTTTGCACCTAAAGGGCACTAACACACAGAGAGACAAAGAACCAAGACACGATTTGTTCAGCGGGCACTGCGACAGTCCGACGACCTGAGGAGCTCGACAGGGCCGTCCCACAGGTTGGCGCACGTTGCCTCGCTGGTCCGGGCTGGGCGACTGGTGTTCTCCCGGGAGTCGAGCGGGCGCGCTTCTCGGAAGCTTAAACGGCGGATCGGGCTAACAGATAGTGGTTGCAGCCGCTCATTTATAGGGGCAGACCGCGTCTGTTTGTGCTTCGCGCCATGGCAGGCGCGCACATAGACGCAGCTTCAACTGCAGAAACTCCTCCTTCTCGCGCCTGGCGCGCGACCCCATTGGTCGAGCGCGGAAACCACCATCCAGAAAAATATAGGTCATTCTCGCCACGCGGAGTCATCCACACAGAGAGAAGGCGAGAGCGTATCACTTTAGTGCGGTCAAGGTCATGATGCCCTCTCCATCGACGACAAGCAGAAACTCTCCGACATTCGAGAGAAATTGACGCCGCGCGCGGCCATGCCTACCTCGGCGCCGCGCCGGCGAGCTTAGTGACAGCAGCACGCGCAAAGCTACACGCTCTCCGGGGGGTCCTTCCCTGCTGTTATTGTTTTATTTCACAGCGCGCGGGCGCGACAGCTTACGCGCTGCGTCGGTTTTTTTCGAATATGCGCCGAATTTGTGACACTGACCCTTCCTTTAAGAATATTGTGCAGCAATATTCACAAAACACAAAATTCGTGCGCACATGCTTGCGCTCACAATATCAGTGGCGAATGCCAAAATACACATATTGATACAATGATGCCTGCAGGCACATAACACTTGACAACTGTGAAGATTCACTTCAATACATGTCGCAACTCGGCAACACATTAACACAACACAAGCAGGGAGCATTCAAGTTCGAGGCGTGCTTGCGCCTATACTTTCAGGTTCGGCGTGCATGAGTGTGGCACAGGACTGTTGCCCTCAAGTTATCGATAGAACTTTTGTTTCTCTTTCGCACGCGACTCTGGCCTTTCTTCCTGTCAGAGGCTCTGCTCTTCTTTCGCTTTTAACTGAGGCTTCTCTTCCGAACACTGTTATGACACCGCTTTCTACTCCTACTCCTTTGTGTGTTTCTGCTCGGACTTCGAGCCCTTCCTCTTTTCCTTCGGTTAGCGCGTCTGTTGCGAAGAGACTTTAGAACAGTTCGCTCGTAACGGCTCCACTTGCCGTGTGTTTCTTCTTTTAGGCGTGCGTTTTTCTCTTTGGGCTACGCTTCCACACTGAGTCCTTTGCGAAAGTTAGGCTGGTTCGTCTCAGCTTCCTTTTCACCTTGCTGCGATGTTCGTGCAGCTTGGTTGCTCCCGACTAAGCTGTTTTCAGCTTGGTTCTTTTTTTTCCTACTTCATTCCTCATTTCTCTTCGGGGAAAGCCTGTGTCCTTTTCGTTTGCATCATTCGAGATTAGTTCTCGTGATTAAGCCACTGGTTCAGTCTCCTTTTGTTCTTCGAGGACTGAACTTTCTTCTCGGCCAGAGGGTTTCTTTGTGGTCCCTTTTCTGACCTTTCCTCGTGTAGCGTGCTGAGGGCACGGCTCTCCAGAAGTTGGAGACGCATTCTCGTCAATTGTACCCAATTCTTCTTCAATTCTTCCCTTCAGATGGTCAATTTCAGTGCAGTCACAAAATGCATTTCCTTCTACTGCACATTCCGCTTCCCAACAGGAAGAATTCACCTCGCTTTCCTCATCGGGAATGGCCTCCTTGCTGCTCGTGGGTTCACTCGGAACAGATTTCGGTTCTTCACTGAGGGTGATCTCTTCAGCTGGAAGTGTGCCGGTGCTTTCGCACTCTTTGACATTTGATCGTTCATTCTAACGGTCACTACTGCAACAATCAGGCATGCAGTAGTCTGGCATCTCGGTGAGGCTCCTGCTTTCTTCCTCAACTTCAGGCCACTGCCCTAAGGTGTCCTCTGACTGAAGCGCCAGGCTGGCCTTCTCTTCAGTGCCTACTACCTCGGTAGTAGCTACACTATCACTTTCCTGAGGAAGGGACACTCTGGTCTGGTCCTCAACCTCTTTAATTTCAGCTGCAGGAACTGGCTGTTCCTCAACCAAACTCTGACCTGTGGAGTTAGCTACAGCATCTTCTATATGCTGCTGGAGGATCAGGCTCGTTAATGCTGCACATGTTCTCGCCAGGGGCTAACAAATAGGACGTCCGTGTTCTCAGCCTTCCCTTGTGCTTTCGTCGCCGCTTCTAGTGTAGACCTCTCCTCCGGCGACCTTTCTTCTGTTCTGGGAGTGAGCGTTTCGTCAACCACGTCGGTGGCCCATATCTCTGGGTCGTTCGGCGATCTCGCGCCCTTGATGTTACCCAGGATGACGTCATACAGTGGCAACTCCATGCATAGCGCTGTCACTTCTCCGGTGAAGTACGGAGTTATCACGTGTACTCTGGCTTCAGGCAACAGCTGAGCGGAACCATCCACGAAATACACAGGGCTGATCTCTCCAGTAAGTTCTTCATAGGTAACCAATTCTCGTTTGATGAAAACACCGGTGCTTCCTGTGCTTCTCAGAACAGAAACCAGAATTTCCCCGAACTTTTCGGTAAAACCGGCATTCCCTCAGTTAGAGACCCTGATCTGAAGCACGAAATGGTGCATAACACTGGAGGTTTCTCCCAGTACACCTGTTCTACGTGGTCGGCACTAACATTTTCCTCCTCTCTGTCGTACGAAGAGGCACAGGCATGCGATACCTTTTGGAGTGGTTTCCCTAGACTTGGACACGCCGCAGCTTTGTGTCCCTTATCTCCACACTTGAAACAAACAGCCATTCGTTTGCTGGCTACGTTGCTACGGCAATCCGAGGCGTAGTGGCCTACCTTCTTGCACCGGTAGCATTTCACTGAGGGCTCTGGCACTCTTCCGCTCCTGCCCCTTCTTTTGCCATGAGGTGTGAGCTGAAGCTCGCTCTTACTTCTCTCTTCATTATCCGTCCTAACGGGAATCTCTTTACCTCGTTGAAATTCTCTTCCTGGTTTCACTTCGAATTTCACTGCCTCTCTTTGGGCACTTTCCCTTTCCTCAGCACCATAACGTGCTCTCTTCCTTTCTCTGTGCGCTTCTTCTTGCGCTTTCTTAGCTACTGGAGCCATTTCTCTTCTCTCTCGGCCGGCTTCTCTAGCCATCTCTCTCGTCTCTCTTTTTCTTTTCGTTCTCTCTCTCTCCCTTCTATTTCCTGGTTCACCCAATCCGCTAATCTCGGATTCTTCCAGAGCCCAGCTGACGACCCAACTTAACAATATCTCTTAGATCCATTTTGGAATCCCAGCTGTTCAAGCCTCAAGCATAGCTCAACTCGGGGAAGCGTATCCAACCGCCTCTGCGCGGCACCTCACAATATCGCTCTGCTGCTAAACACTCGTTTACGACCTCTTCGTAAACTCCTTCGACTCTTTCTCAGTTCTCTGAGCTCACAAAGCACCAAACGTCCTGTCGTGGACGCCAGAATATGTCACCACTTCGCGCACTTTTACGTGCGCTCCCAGACACCCTTAGAGCGTGTGGGGGTAGCGGTCTCGGTCGCAAAGGAGATGCCCTCGACTCAGCGTGGCAAGCTCAGCCGGAGACCAGCTACCAAGTGACAAGAGGGTTGGTCGTTTGGTGCCCAGCTTTCGCCGGTCGCAAGCCAGAGAATGGGTCGGAGCCAAAGGTTCACAAAACAAAACAAAGTTTATACAGCGAAGAGACGATACAAAGGATTTCACTATCACTCGTGCGAGCAGATACAAAGTGATTTACAAATACAAAGCAACTCGTGCAAAGTAACAATCGAGAGAGATAACAATTCAACAGAACCTTTGCACCTAAAGTGCACAAAACAGAGAGAGACAAACAAAAACACAATTTGTTCACAGGGCACTGCGACAGTCCGACGACCTGAGGAGCTCGACGGGGCCGTCCCGCAGGTTGGCGCACGTTGCCTCGCTGGTCCGGGCTGGGCGAGTGGTGTTCTCCCGGGAGTCGAGCGGGCGCGCTTCTCGGAAGCTTAAACGGCGGCTCGGGCTAACAGACAGCGGTTGAAGCCCCTCATTTATAGGCGCAGACCACGTCTGTTTGTTCTTCGCGCCAAGGCAGGCGCGCACATACACGCAGTTTCAACTTCACAAAGTCCTTCTCTTCGCGCCGGGCGCGCGACCCCATTAATCGAGCGCGAAAATCACCTTCGAGAAAAATCTAGGTCATTCTCGGCACTCTGAGTCATCGGCGCCGGAGCGATGTGGGGAGGGCATCACTTTGGCGCGGACAACGTTACCCTCTTTCCGTCGACAACAAGCAAAAACTTTTCCAACATTCGAGAAAAATCGAAGCAGCGCGCGGCCAAGCGTCCCTCGGCGACGCGCCGGCGAGCTGAGTTGCAGCAGTACGCAGAAGCTACGCACTCTCCGAGGGTCCTTCTCTGCTGTTTTTGTGTTATTTTACCGCGGGCGGGCGCGATTGCTTATGAGCAGCGACGATTTTTTTCGAAAATGCGCCGAATTTTGTGACAGCCGGAAATTTCTCGCCGGGCGAGCGTGCGAAGACACAAGTGCTGCCTTGTACAATCACCGCCCATGGTGCCATCATAGTTTTATGCGTTGCATATTGCACATCACTCAGTTCAGCCCTTGGGCCCGGCCGGGCAGCCACCAAACCACGTGATGTGACGTCACGACAGCCGGAGGAAAAGCTGGGCCCCAACTCGCGCGGTCGCGCGCGGCCGCAGCCGCCACCTGACTCCCGCTCCTCCCGCTAGGGGCGCTGCGCCGGCGCGTGACGTCAGGGAGGAAAAGCTGAGCCCCAACTCGCGCGGTCGCGCGCGGACGCAGCCACCACCTGACTCCCGCTCCTCCCGCTAGGGGCGCTGCACCGGCGCGTGACGTCACGGAGGAAACGCTGGGCCCCAACTGGCGCGGTCGCGCGCGGCCGCAGCCACCACCTGACTCCCGCTCCTCCCGCTAGGGGCGCTGCGCTATGATCGACGTCACGGCATATGTATAAAAGAGCTGCGCTCCTTTGCCGGGACAGTCTTATACCCCTGTCAGACGGGCATTTCGAGGGCCCTCGAACCGATAGTCTATCGACTCAAAGGCGATCGAGCGCTGCTACAAGGGCAGTTTCAATGGCGATCGAGTCAATAGCCTATCGAGTCAACGGAGCCGCACGGAACTCCGTCGAGATATGCAACGCATTCTTGGCTTAACCAAGCTAAGCCAGGCCATTTTTCATCGACCATGGCGATCATCTGACAAGCCATAACAGGCTCCTTCAAAGGTCAACTAGCACATTAATCTGCTCTTGGAGTTCCTCTGCTGTTGGGCGCTTGTAAATCGAGGCGCGTCAAAAACAAAACCAAGGGCCATGCAAAGCTCATAGACGCGAAGCGCCATAACAAATCGAAACTCTCCTGGCCACCTATGGCGCCGCCAAGCTTCGGTTTTCTTTGCTTCCAACCTTCAGGTTGTCTTTTGTCTGCCTTTGTGTGATAAAAGTGCACTATCAGTTCTAAAACAAAACTTACTTCAATATTGAACCGCGTAACCTTTCATTGGCAGCCTCAGAGATTCGCGTAATCATGTAGGAAGGAAAACTCATCCAAGGTGGCACCTCTTGTCCTATGGCGTCACCACGCTTGTACTTGCGAGATTGGCCTGTGACGGCGATGCCTGTATTTTCGTTCTTACTATTTTATACCTTAAAAGAGCTTTGTTTCCTGTAAGAGCGGCGTTTTTGTGATCAGGAGCTGGTATTCTATTGATACAAGCCAACTTCAATTTCTCCTCTGTGTCTCTTTATGTAGGCGCGCATCACGGTGCTACTGCACCAGCTCATCAATGGTATTGAGCTGCGCATTCTCTAGTAAAGCTATGATCGATGTGAAGCGTGGAAGGCATGTAATGGTCTTCATAGCCCCTTGGTTCACGGCTGCAAGGCAATCTCGTTGTTCTCTTGTAAGATGTTCAAACTGGGCTTGATAAACAATACGTGGCTGCAGAACAGCCCTCACCAATTGCCATGCAACCAGCGAGGATACGCCACCAGTTTTAGGAGAAATTCACATCAAACCCAAAATCTGTATAGCTTGCGTTTCGCCTTAGAAAGCCATGCAGTCGCTGATCCTGATTGCTGAATCGTTAAGCCAAGGATTTTACACTCGGACTTTCTTGTTGTGGGGTGCCTGGTAGACAAAGATGGATTAGACTTGCAGCAAGTTTACGGCGTCCCCAGCGGTTTTCGACCGACGTGTATGTGTCTTATGCACGGAAAGTTGAAGTCCGATGCGTGATGCGTAATTTTAGAGGTAAGATCCAAGGCAGGTTGAAAGGCAGCCTCCTGGGTACGCAGATCTTGGTGAGTACTCCACACCGTGATGTCATCAGCGTGCTGCAGAAAGTTTGTCACGGATGTCATACAAGCGCCAAGCCAGCGAGATTAAAGGAATATTAAATAACGTCGGTAACAACACTGATCCATTGGGCACGCCGCAGAGAAGACAAATGTTCCGACCGCTTCGTCGCTGAGGCGCATTGAAAATTTGCTGCCTTCCACAAATAACTCGACAAAACTACACACTCTAAGAGGGAGATGAAGCATGTCAATGAAGTTCAGAATGGTTGCATGATTGATGTTGTCATATGCCTTTTGAACGTCCATTGCTAAAACGGTACGCACATTGCGGCTGCGGGTAGATGACAAAACTGCAGATTCCAATACAGCGAGCCCGTCCTCTACCAGTATATGGACGAATGCCAATTTGTGCAGGGTGAAAAAAACCGTGCTACTCTAGCCAGCACACTTGTCTGGCTAGCATTTTATTCGCCAGTTTGCAAAGTGTAGGTGTTAAGGAGATAGGTCTTACGTTTGCAAGGTCCGTTGGAGGCTTTCTTGGTTTTGTGATTGGAATCACGGCAGTGGATTTCGAGCTCTCGGGCACGACGCCATCCAGCCATACTTTGTTTATGTTGTCTAGTAGTTGAGGGAGTGCAGCGCTACTCAGGTTCTTGTACACCTCGTACTGAATATTGTCCGGGCCGGGCGCTGTTTTATTTTCCGCATTATCTATTGCAACCAGCAACTCAGGCATAAAGAACGGACAGCAGTTCCATCTGCGTCGACATCAGACAGAATTTTACATGCATGCGCTGGGATACCTGGCCAATGTAAACTAGCGGCTGTAGAAGGCTCAGCATCGGAGTTTGGACAAAAACTTTCGTGCTGCTTCTTTGGCTAAATCATCTGGCGACAAGTTAGCCGCGAAGCATGCGGTTCCTGCTGCGTGAGTAGAATGGCGATCGTGTTCGATTGTACGGAACGTTCGTCAGAGACAGGCATTCGAGGATTTAGCAGAAAGTTGTTCGCACCACGCATGATACTGCCGTCGTGAGAGGTCGCGTTCATATTGGCGTCCCTTAGCTGTAAGATAGTGCAATCGCGTACGTGCCTGCAACGAAGTATTGTCTCCCGCAGAATCCAGCTCGGCGTGATGGCGTGCCGCCCATAAGTTAAGAAGGCCGAGGTCTGGTGCCGGTCTACCAACATCAGTCGAGACTGAATTTGTAGCACTTTTGAGCGCTGTTTTTATGCGCTTAACAGTTCACAATTGGCAGCGAGAGCCTAGAAATTGTGAAGGAATACGTCTACTTAGGGCAGGTAGTGACAGCTGATCCGGATCATGAGAGGGAGATAACTAGAAGGATAAGAATGGGGTGGAGCGCATATGGCAAATTCTCGCAGATCATGAGTGGCAGTTTACCAATTTCCCTCAAGAGGAAAGTGTAAAACAGCATAATCTTACCGGTACTCACCTACGAGGCAGAAACGTGTAGGCTAACGAAAAGAGTTCAGCTTAAGTTAAGGACAACGCAGCGAGCCATGGAAAGAAAAATGATAGGTGTAACGTTAAGAGATCTGAAGCGGGCAGAGTGGGTGAGGGAACAAACACGGGTTAATGACATCCTAGTCGAAATCAAGAGAAAGAAATGGGCTTGGGCAGGGCATGTCATTAAGGGCAACGGAGTGGATTCCAAGAGAAAGTAAGCGTAGCAGGGGGTGACAGAAGGTGAGGTGGGCGGATGAGATTAAGAAGTTTGCAGGCAAAGGGTGGATGCAGCTGGCAAAGAATAGGGTTAATTGGAGACATGGGAGAGGCCTTTGCCCTGCAGTGGGTGTAGTAAGGCTGATGATTATGATGATGATGAACAAGGATTGGCGAAGAATCTGGAGATTGTCCATACAGGAGTGAAAACTGTCCCATTTGATCACAGAACATTTGTAGCACAAAGGTCGAAAATGTGAGGTATGAGGACCGATGATGATAGGGTGATGATCACTTCCCCTGCCGTCTGGCTCCGTGTGCTGGAGGGAGTATCCGTACCCGAACACCACGTCAAGTCTGGAACATAGGAAGCACTGCGATTTTGACGCACTGGCCGTGTTGCTGTCCAATGAT